>NDXB01013659.1:0-99044 GCA_002631895.1 Agapornis roseicollis
GGCGGGACGATGGGGGGTCAATACAGCATATACTTGTTCATGTATTTACAATCTGATTAGCTCTTTTAAAAGATATTAAAAATGAGTACTGTTCACTTTCCAACTTGAATCTTATTCGCCAGTGACTTCTAACAATAACCTACATAATCTGTGCAGCAGTGACAGAGAACACAGATCTTTTGAGAAGCTGATAATAGTTGGAAGCAGTCTTCAGTCAAAGCCTTTGTGCAAAGAAATCAGAACAGACAAAATACCTAGGATTATTTCAAGCTTAATAATAAACTACCTGAATTTGTCTATTGCAAGTGCCAATTAATTACTTAAAAGGTAACTGTAAATTGCATGAACCCAGTAATTTGTATCTACATTAACGACAAGTGCGTCACAATGGTGAAAGGGTACAGGAAAAAAAATATGAAAGTATTTACTGGACATTGGTGCTTGTGAGAGTCTGAAGCAACTCTGAAGTATGTACAGTAACTTGGTTGTGCTATTTTGGCTGCAGTTTTGTCTGAAAATGCAATTTAACTTATTTATTCCAGGTAAACACAAGAACCGGTTGAAAGCTTTCCTACAGATCTTGGTTCCACCAAATAACATTGATTTACAAAACCCAAAACATATGATGATGCATCAAATTCCTCAATCTTCTGTATAGGAAATTATCCAAGCATTTCATTTCCATTGTCTCAACAGTGCTATACTATCCAATGGAAACACTGCAGTAACTGAAAGAAAATCTGAGACTCTGAAATCAAAATGTGTCATTAAATTTAAACTCTGCTTCCCTCAATATTTTTACATTTGGTATGGCTTCTAAATTAAAAGGATGTGCCCCTGGGATGAAAACTCCATTTTTAACCTGGTTCTAGTAATTACCTCAGATTTACGTGGTGTGAACCAGGGCAGTATTTCACCTACTCGCTCTTCATTTTTACCTCTATTTGAACTCAATGAGCTAAAGTCTGGTCTGCTGTGTAAGAGGGAAGGAAAATGAAACTACAAACAAGAAGAGAAATAGTTAAGTTTGAAAACACATACCGAGATTCTACATGGGCATGTCGCAGAAAAACAGATCAAGAAGAGAGAACAACCAGATGAATTACAGACATTTAGCAATTCATTAGATTAATCTAATTCTCCCCACATTAATGTCCAATGATAAGATAGCACTTAGTGCTCAATTCTTACTAGTCAACTAAACTGCTACCTGGCTCAGTACTCTGCGCAGTGTTTCAACAGCCCAACCGTACGAACCATGCAGATGACTCCACTGCAGAAATAGCTGGAGAAGCTAATATTAAGGCTCATTTGATTTGAAAACTAATGATAGCTTTTCTCTGCTTATTCCTTAGTAAGACAGATATAAAACAAAGAGACCTTGGTATAGGTCTGTAATGAAGATCTACACTAACTTTCTATTCATCCTGTAGGGTTTCTCTGATATAGTTATTCTCTTTCTCTCAGCTTGTGTTCTGTAGTATGAAGTTCACTTTGAGTTTTCACATCTCTCAGTCAACACAGTCTGAAATGAAGCAGGCGCATACAGACTGTCCATTAACACAACGTCCTTCACCTGGAAAACGTAATTTATAAAGCTAAGGAAAAGACCATGACAGGTCTGTATCAGCAGTTTTCAAGTTAGCCAATTTATGCAGCTGAAGATGATGACTGGGGTATAAACCACAGAGGAATATATGCAAGTAGATTGCTTACTAACCACAGTAAAGTAGGGGATCGATTAAACTACTTGCAACAGAGGAGGAAAAAATATGAAATAACAACCTATCAATGACATCTCTTTTCTCCCAGCTGTACCAATAGGTTTAGGCAAGTCAAGGAAAACTATCACAATTTTATGAAATAACAACACATATTTACTTCTTGTTTCAGATTCTGACTGAATCTGGCTCTCCGGACTGGATATGAGACCCCCACTGAGCTTTCTCTTCCATGAGTTAAAAACCAGATAAAACCAGTGCTTATTTCAGTATTGTAACAGGTACTCATCCAAAGAAGGGAACACTTAACAGAAAGCCCAAGAGATCAATGACCTGTCCCCATACAGCAGGTAAGTGTCACAGAGCTTCAGTATTACCACTATGTTGTCCAATAATTAGCAAGAAAGTCTCTTACAGATGCTGGGCTGGAGCAAAACTGCTCAGCAGGAGATTTCTGCCAGTTTATATGGTGTTTGGCAAACCTCTACTAAAAGGAAAGTAGCTTGGATGGGTTACTAACCCCCTTCTTTCTTTTTAAATTCTACTCTTAAACCAAATGCTTGTACCTTCTTACTCTTATCTTGTCCTGGCTTTGACTATCTGTATTGACTGCTGCCGTAACATCTTGCAACTCGTGCCACAGACCCTGTATGTTTGCTCTTTTGGGGAATGATGACTCTTTGGCTGTCTAAAGTTGGCTCATCAAAACCAGATTCACTAGCAATAAATTTTACAGGCACTTCTGACATTTCAGTCCATAATCCCTAGGCAATATCTGTCTCATGTAGGAAGTCTTCAGTCAAATGCCTTTAGGGAGACACATGAGCAAAAGGTCGACATTTGCTAATGTGAATACTAGTTTCAGATGTCTCCATTTGTGGATGCTGAACTTCTGACACTTAGTGTTCAGTATTTCAGAAGGCAGATATCTCACCACCTCCTTAAAGTAAAGCTTTTAATGTCATCTCTAGCAAAGAACTGAAAATATGAATGATCTTAAGTTGTTAATCAAATCCTCAAAGTAAAGATAAGGTGCATTTTAGAGATAGAATATTTCCACTCCCAAATTTTGTTTAAATTATGAATGTACTCCTTAAAATGATCAGTTTGTCAATTGATAACTTTTTTTAAAAACAAGGCCAGTTTATAAAGAAAGTGCAATAATTTTCAACTATATTTAATTACTAAAGTATCTATTTACTTTCTGGTAATAACAATCTTTAATTATGCTTATGAGTATGCTGAATTTCCCATAGACCTGTTTAATTGAAAGCAGATGTTTATTCTGCGATGGGTTATTTCCATGATATGCATCACTACTAGTTTGCTGATGCTCTCACAGCACACTGTGAAAAGCAATATACAAATAATGCAGAATAGTTTGTGTGGTTATGAAATTAACTGCCTATTTATTCTATCTTTTATTACTCCTCTTCTGTCACCATCAGCAATGTATTCATTGTTGTTATGGTTATGTACGCTATTCAATGTTTTATTTGAGTTGTACCAAAATTCCTGTTCAGGTTATTTACAGTTTTGTTGATTTAGAGAATAAGCAACAAGTGATCTTCACAGACAAGGCAGATGATACCAGTATAGCCTGTATATAAATGGGCACTACATGTTCTTTAAAGGGCAGTCTCTTTTCAGCACTGTCAATCTGCGCAAGAATAGAACTAATAAACTCAAGGTGTAAGGCCCTGTGTACCCTCATTCATTTCCTAAGACTATACATTAGTAAGATATTAAAGGCCCAAGGGACTAAACAAAAAGCAAATTTGAGCAAAACACATTGAATATATTCCTTTGGAGAGGTGTAGGATGTGCAGACAAACCATAAAGCATACAAATTCAAGGTTTCCTCACATATTTTCTCTTAGCAATGAATAAAATGAGCCTCAGTTTCTAAAGTAAGCATATATACTATCAAATAACTACACAAAAAGAAATCTCTAATAAAAATACACTGAACAAACCAAATACCACTTGAGAGGATCAATTTAAAATGGCATAATATTTCAAATTCTTCTCATTTAATAATTACAATAGCAGTAATTCTAGCTGTAGAACCCCTTCTGTGCAGTAGTCCCAGACTTCATGGTACCAGATACTTCTCTTAATAGAATGTGGGGCCACACTCCACAAAACTTAAGTATGAAACAGAACACATTCACAGTGGCAAGGCATACTACAGGTATTTTAACCAAAGTGAATTCAGTTGGTCAATGCTACACAGCAGATCAGGAGGACACACAATTTCCAAGCATGAGAGGCTGCTGTGAAGGTCTTTCCGTGGCTCAGCAACCTTAGCTCTCAAATCAGTCCAGAAAGTAACGTGCTAAATAATGCAGCTCAGCTCATCCCCTCCTTCATTTGCTTATACCCATCTCCACCGTAGTTTCCTCCCTTAGAACTGGTTACCTCTAAACAGTTTTAAGAGCTCTGTTCTTCATTACTGTTCATCTGGCAGTCCCTCCCCAGAACTAATTTGCAGCTGAGGTGTAAATAGCACAGTCTCCACCTCAGCAGTGGTGAAAATGGCCTTGCTGCTAATCTGTAATCATCTTGAAAACATTCATTTTCTTGCAATGGTGTGCTGCTTTCGGACATTGGTGTCATAATGTCCTTAAGACAACAAGTAACCTGCTGGTTCTTCATGGATTACCAATGTTCCCTGCAAACCTGAAAAAGTGTTTCCATTTTTCCTATGTGTACATCAGTCTGGATGGATATTCTTGTACTGATTTTAAAAGTATTTTAGCTAATCATTTCTCCTATCTTCATATACATTTACTCAGTGTACATAATATAAGCAATTACATTGACTAATCTAGAGTCAGGTTCTAAAGTATCCCATCTACCTCTTGGCCATTGTGCAGGGTGTCTCCAAGAACCCCTCAAACAGCATAGATTCTCTTGTGAGCTTGCTTATACACAAGAAGAACCTACAGAAATTCATCAGACAATTCCCCTGGCATAGAACCACAGAATTAAGTTCAGACTATTCTACATTTTATAGGCCTTTTTAGATTTGATGGAGGATCATGCCACAAAGCATCAATAAATGGGACCAAAGCCAGGTCCCACTGTACACTGTGTTCCTAAGCAGGGACTGCTGTATATGAAGACTAAGCAAAAGAAGGCAGTAGTTTGCATGTTGATTGATTCTGATTTTTTTTCCCTGTACATAATATATCAAATGCCACATAAAGAGTGAAGAACTGCTACTGTGTCTGATTTCAAACCAGGAAAGCTAGACAGACTGCCAACCAACAAAAGCTATTTCTTTTCAAGAAAGAGACTTCTAAACTCATAACCAAGTCTACAGGGAATATACAAGATGAAATATAACACAAGTAGCTAAAATAAACTTTCATTTGATTTCCTTTGGTGATAATGATTTCAGATAAGCAATTTATGATAAATGCACTTGGGACATACTACCCAGAGCACAAACAAGTAGATCTAAAATAAAAAGGGGGGGAACACGGGATGGGATTTATAATTTCTTAAAAGTTTTGAACTAGAGATTATGCATCAGAAACATAACTGCAATGCAATAATTTAACTTTCGGTGCCTTTTTAAATAATAACTGTTAAAAATCCTTCTCAGGCCTGTTGATTCATTTCTGCATGCTTTACTCCTAACTAGCAATGCTATAGCCTAATGAGAAATAAATTAGAGGATGGATGTAGTATAGGAACAGTGGGAAAAGTTGACTTTATTAGAAGATTATGCATTAGATCTGGATTTCTAATTGCATTTTCCTTAATCACAAGCACAAGAAATGACGTTTAACTGAGTATAAATATTTGCAAGGGAAAGAAAAATTCAGACATGCTATTAACCACATGGTAGCAGGAACACCGAATGTGTTATTGATCGGATTTTCTTACTCTTTTACTGTCATTGCTCTCTTTTTTTTCCCCACTATTAAATGATTCCCTACAGTGGGAACATGGAAATTACAGGGGAAACATTTCTTTGTTCTTCTCACAATGTCAAACTAGTCTATNTATTTGCAGCAAGGGAAAGAAAAATTCAGACATGCTATTAACCACATGGTAGCAGGAACGAATGTGTTGTTGATCGAATTTTCTTCTTACTCTTTTACTGTCATTGCTCTCTTTTTTTTCCCCACTATTAAATGATTCCCTACAGTGGGAACATGGAAATTACAGGGGAAACATTTCTTTGTTCTTCTCACAATGTCAAACTAGTCTATTTCTGTTACTTTGCTTTCTTCATAACAACTTCAAACAGTGGAGTTTATTTGTAAAGACTCCTACAAATACCTCCATGATTTTTAGATTCTACATATTAATTAAGAAACTGAGTTAGTTTAAGGAAATTAGGTAACTCTTGTTACCTTAAAGACCCATAGGCCTCTAATATGTATGTGTGGTAGCTTGAAAACAAGCTCCAGAGTACATTTGCTGATCTCACCACCCATGCCTTTAAACTTCAGTACTGAGCCACAGTGTGCCTCAGGCATGAAACCAAACGAGAAAATAGGCACTGGGGAAAAGGGAAATGCTGGGTCAGAGATACAAAAGATTAAGTGCTATGTAGCAATAAAAATGAATGTGCAATTGCAGCTTATCCAAAGTCATAGGAAATGACTGAATTCATGCTATCACTGAGCAGAGATTAGTCAAGAGACAGATGTTAAATGTTATGGCATTTTAAAGCTTCAGGCTTCACAAAGAAATTTCCAACCCTTTGTCTTGTGTTATTGTTTTGAAAACTATCCTAGAATTATGTGGCTTTGCACGTATGACTGGTCACAGCAGGGTTTAAAGCTGGGTGACTGGCAGCACTAATATCCAGAAGTTCAATCCATACAGCTTTCTAGAGCTATGATCATTTTTCAGACTTAGTTGACCAGTTTTGGGGTGAAATCCCTCCACCCTCAAAAGTCAATGAAAGTTTACTGTCAGCTTAATCAAATCTCATGAAGGGAAAGATCACTCATCAAGCATGTGCTTACTGATTGCATCTCATGCGTAGCCATGAAAGCAAGTGGACTGTTTTCCCCTGTGTTCAGCATCTCTGCAGATCCAAAAATTGTTCTATAAGCAGAGTTTAAGACTTGCCCCTTTATAGCAAAATCCACAAATTGCCACATTTACAGATTTTACCCTTTTGGTCTTTTGGTGCACTTAACACCAGTTAAAGAGGGATTCTGAATTTAAATTTTTGGATATAGATACATCATCCCTTTCTAGGCACTAATATTATTTTGAGGATCCTGTTTTCCCAAGAATCAGTTTCTCATAGAGGTGGGCCAACAAATGATCAAACGTATCCGATTTTCCAGGTTCAGTCATTAGTCAAACCCCAGTTCTCACAAGTCAAAAAGGTAACCATTGCAGTCACAATTGCATGCAGTTTAATGACTACTCTCACTCTACCCTCAATAATAAATTACAATAGATTTAGTTTTCAAATGTTTAAAATAGAATTTATTATAGTTCTTTTTAATACACGGGTCATGTAAGTGATCCAGACCCTTCTGCTGTGGTCCAAATATTAACTGTGTCAGCAAGGTACTTTCTTTCCCTCCTGGAATAAAAATTTAGCAATAAACTCCAGAGGCAAAGTGGCATCTAGCTAATGGCATTCAATCTAAGCTTATTGCAGATCGACCTTGAATGCTGCCAAGTCTCTAACATGTGCTGACAATACAGCATCGTTGCTAAGCTACCTATTATTAATCTTTGCAATGAAAAATGAAGAGGTCAGAATGTGTTGAAGGTGTGTTTATTACAGAGTTTGCACAGAAGGTCTCATCTGAAAGCTTGGGTATTTCACTATTTTTATTGCTGTGAAAAGCTTTTATTGTAAAGATCTGAATCTGACTGACAAGTCACTATTTATCATACTTATAATCCCTTAATTAAGTAGGAAAAAGCCCCATATATATTTTGTGAATATTCATCTATCTACATTCAGGCCAACATGAATGGCAGTTCCAGTCATTTGTAATTGAAACAGGAATTATTGAGTGTTTATCTCATGGCCAAAGTTGCAGTACGTTAGGTTTAAAAATGCCTCATAAAAATGCACAGGGCAATAGTTAAGAGTTTAGGAAAAACATTATTACTAGAATGTTCCCCATTCTTATTGTCTGCACCTGTCTTCTGGGTTTATTTCTTGTGGCTTGGATTTTTATTTAGCTTTGTGGTGTCCTGGTTGAGGATCAAGATTATATAAACAGGACACATTCTGTTTATCAATAAATCATCAAACACAAAAACAAGGACCAATGAATGGGATGTGCACACAAAGAATGAAAAGGTGGATCCTTTGAAAGAAGAAAAGGCCAAGATAAGAGCAAAAAAAGTATCCTGGTGTCATTCTATTACAAAGGAAATTGATGTAGAAGGTGAGAAAGAGATGGAGTATACACTTTCAAAGGAGAAGTGCCCAACAAGAGCTGCTGATACACACAGGGACCCCCCCCGAAGAGTAGCCAGTGCTTTCCAGGAAGGAATACATTTCCCTGAGAAAGCAGAAGTCAAAAGCTAACCAACCAAACTTTCTAAAGACTTGTTTTAAAGGAAAGGTTGTGTCAGAAAAAGCTGAAGCGTGTATTTCAGGAGACATCTGCATGGAAAGTCTTCTCTCCTGTGGGTTATGATCATTTGGAGGGCTGTGAACCTTAGCCTAAGGATGGGAAAGCAAAGGTGTCCTGCAGTGGACAAGTACTTCTGTAACAGTATTGGTTTAACTTGACTTGGGAGTTACGCACATATCCTCACTCCCCTAAATCCTAATCATAGGAGGACATTGGAGAAACTGAGATGACTGTTAGCCCACAGGAATCACTCTTTCTTCTAGGGCTAATGTCAGATTGCTGGATGCACGCTGGGGCTATGTCATGGAAGAGACAGCCATGCTCCAGGCCTGCCCAGTACCCTGGAGGGAATAATTTGTTGGGTCCATCCTCACCCTACCTTCCTATGCACCAGCTCAGCAATTCTGGTCTGTGGTCATGACTCCAACAGCTCCCAGCTCCATCTATGCCAATCTGCTGTCACAGCTGCTATCCACATGGACACCAGTTCCTTCTGAATTACAACATCACTGACAGAGCACAACAAGGACACTCTGAAACAAAGGCTTTTTGATCAATACTGTAGAGAGATTATGTTTCCAGGCAGTGTGAGGATTTAGGAACGAGCTACAGAGGAGAGTCATCTGCTTTAGCTGTGCTGATCCTCTTCGACTGCTTTAGTCGCATCGATAGCAGCCCTCAGGTTCTAGGTTTTAAAAAGGCTCTAAAATCACTCTGCAGTAAGAATCCTTCTAGCACCCGAAGATATGCTCATCAAATACCAGTGAAATCTTTTCCAAGTGTTTGGAAAGTGCAAAGATGCATAAGATTTAAAGTGGGATTAAATCCTAGGCTTCAAAGCTGGAAATACTATTGGGGAAGATGAGCAATAGTGTTGTGGTCCTTGCTTGAAAGAGCGTTGTCCTAAGTGACAGAGGGGTCTCAAGCACATTGTTATCAAGCACTGCAGTAAACAGAGACTCTCAAGAACAAAGTGAAACCTCTTATGAGAAGCCTGACAGTGCAAGTAGATATGGGATACGCTCCCAACTTTTCTCCCTCTCCTATTTGTCCTTGTAGCTGTTTTATTTATACTGCAGCACTTCACAAGAATAAGATGAATGGAGCTGCCTCTGTGAAGAACATTTCTGTATAGCTAGAACAGTATCTTGCAATTGCAGCCAAGAACTTATCACCTAACATATAGAAGGTTAAAGTACGTGAGGATTGTCAAAGATACCCAATGGCCTGGCTAGACATATTTGCTGGAGATGTAGTGTTGTCGTTTGTGTTTCTTGGTATCATCCCCTGGATTTCACATGCTTTTAGTTTATTAATATGAAAATTTTGACTGTGGCACACTTGGAAATGTGATTCCTTGTTTCTGCACAATTTAATTGTAGCGACAGTCATACACACATCCTGATCTTTTCCCTAAATCCTAGAGTGTCTTGGGAAGTGCTAAAGTATAGCGATAGTGATGGGAGACTGGAAAATGAGACTTTTTTTGTCAAGAGCATGAACCGAGAAATTTAGTTCTGTTCCAAAATGAATAGGATTTTTTTGCAACAGATAGTCATGGAAGAAAGGCTCACAGGTCTTTGATTAAGACATTCATCCTGCTGTGTGGTACGTTCAGTTCCTGTCCTGTTTGGAGAGATCTGAACTGGATTTGCACATATTCTAGTGCAACGTAACATTCCTTTGTCATCAGTGTTAGAAGGATGCCCTTAAAAGGCTAGTCAAACCTTACAGGGACTCATCAAAAACCACATGAAGAAAACAGTTTGCATCTCACTCAGATCCACAGGCAGAAAAAACTGTTAAGGGGTAAACTGTAAATTTTTCTATGTTTGGCCTGGTTACAAGTTTTGAGTCTTAATAGCAAATGTTCTTTTATGTAGGATGTATATGCAATTGCCATGAGAAATGGAAGTCAATAAAATAACTGACTTCTTTATAGAATGGTACAACTAGAGTATGATGCTATTTTTCCATGCAAGTCAGTAAATTCTGTATCTGAAAGCAAATATTCAGCATCATTCACTGATACATATGCAATAGGTGCATGAAGAGCTCAACTCCAACTGTGACTATGCAGAATCACACCCGCTGTTCGAATCAGAGAAGCAGATAAAGAAAGGCAGTGATTGAGAGGGTCATGTACCCAACAGGTGAGCAACTACATAATGAGCCTCTTAAATATTTTACTTCAGCTGAGCAGCTTCAGCTTATACCAGCAGAGAAGCCGCTCTCTGTGCTTAGAATGATACCCAAAGTGTAGGCTTCCTTGAAGTCAGTGACCAGATTTGCACGTCTTCTTGATTAGGGTTTCTTGGCAGATTTTGTGTTACTGAATATTCTAGGCACCCAAAGAGGATTCAAGCTAAGATGTACTCATGTCACATTATCCTTACCCTGGAATGGCACAGGCCTCATCAGAAGTATACATGAAGTGCTGAATTTGCCAGAACAGTCAGAACAATACACATTAGGTGACATACACTAAGATGGAAAAACATGCCACTTAAACTGCAGCTTTTTACTTACAACGCATTTGACTGTGTTGCTTTGCTGCAGTGGGAACTGTGGACAATTCATTATTAACATAAAGAGAGTAAAGCCAGCTATCTGTTCAAGTAATGGGGGAAGCTAGTAGGTAAAGTGTAACTTGAAAATGTATGCTGAACCTGGGCAAAACCCATGAGGATTCTGTAATACATACAGTTCTATGGCTGTCATTTGGAATGTGCTGTGATAACCAGTTGTGCTGTAGATTCTGCAATATACTAGTTCAAAGAGTTTATTAAATGGTAAATTTATCTGCCTGACCTTATATTATCACCTATTTAGACCCACAGTTCTAAGATCAAAAGCCCTCAAAGCCTGAACTTCCAAATCCTGGTTATGTATATATGACTTGTACATTTCTTCTAAGTTTGTAGACTAATAGTCTCCTGATTAGGAGTGCAGAACAAATAATTCAATACAGCATGCTGGCTGAAGCTGTTACTGTTCATCTTCAAAGCACAGAGCTACTGAAACTGATGGATAATTGGAAAAAAAAATGCCTGGAGAACAGAAAGGAAAAGAAGTCATTTAGCAACTTAAATGAAAGATAAGCTACCAGCAAATTGCTATGAAAATTTAGGACTGGGGTTGGATGTGGAAGGATTCCTTCAAAACACTTTAACATTGTGTGTAAAATCATAGATTTCATTCAGAAAAACAGAGAAAATCCTAGAATAAGGCTGAAACAAAGATGATTGAGCCTGGAACAAAACATGAATAGAGAGAAAGAATGGGCAGAATAAAAAATGGTGCAATTACAAAGGGAAAATTAAGATGACATGTAGACAAGCATCACTCATGGATATTACAACTCTTTTAGTTGGGAAGATACCAGTGACTTCCATGGTTTGCTTTTCTTCTTTAAACATGCTTCCCTGTTTTCCACTTTGCTCAAACTATAGGAAATGGAAGAATCTGACTTAGTGTTGCATTTTTTTCCTTCCTGGAAAGCGAGAAAGAAAGATGAGAGGAGGAAGAGACGGTTACTGAATCACAGGGTTAAAATCTGATCCTCAAAAATGTACCTGGCAATCAGGTATCATTATCAAGAAAGCAAACCTCTATTGATCAAAGTAATGCATAAAGAAAATAGATTTTGACTAGTATTTCAGATTATTGCTGGAAAAGTTTTAAATTGTAGTGCTACAAGTACAAGATTGTGGAATTATGGTGATGTTTCGATGCTATTTCAAAGTCATATCTCTACTGAAAATGACACTATGCTCATGAATTTCCTAGTAAAAACACTTCTGTCCTACACAGAGACAGCATAAATACAGGCTGAGTGCAGCCAAGTGTCACTGCACTAACAACTAAATATGCTCTGAACCCTCAGTATGCGCATAATGTTTTCCCAATGCTTAATAATTCTTTCAGTGAAAGATTTTTTTCCTAATATCTAATCTAAACCTCCCCTGCCACAGCTTGAGGCCATTTTTTTTTTTGTCCTATCACTTGTTACTTGTGAAAAGAGACACCCGCCTTGCTACAACCTCCTTTCAGGGTACAGAGAGATAAGGTCTCCCCTGAGCCTCCTTCTCTCCAGGTTAAATAACCCCATTTCTCTCAACCAATCCTTATAAGTGTTGTTTGTAAGACCCTTCACCAGCTTGAATTTGTCCAATTTGCATTAGAACAGCCTTCAAGTTTAGGATGGCTTAGCAAAGACCCATGGAGGACAGTGTTGCTCACTCAGGAGTACCCTATGGCTTGGAAGTGACTGAACATCACAGTTGGCACCAAGATGATCCAAAAGCTATCGAGAGCTTTTGCAGGCTCTGTGAAAGCTTCCAGCACAGCTCTTACCACAACAATCCCACCAGCAGCCCAAGGAAAAAGGGGAGAGGACCCTGAAACCCCAAGCTGTTAAAGGATTAGAAAGGCAGCAGAGCTGTGGGGTTCCAACAGAGTGGTGTTGATAGCCCTTTCATGCTCCTAATGCATGATTTTCTGCTGATTAAATTTTCCATTGGAAAAATTCTGGCAAGCTGCTATTTCCCTCAGACCAAATCACAGTAATGAAAGTTTATAAAGTAGCCATTCATTCAATCAAAACTTACTACTCAAAGTGTAGTTCTACTTCCCCCCCTCTCCCCCCGTACTCAACACTAAGCATCCATATTCAGTGCCTGTCATTATGGAATTGTTCTGTAACGAAAACATAAATCGTCACAACATGACTGCATTTCTACAAACACTGTAAGAGGGGGCACATTCTCATTACCTCCTATGGCTATAATCTATGGTACCCATTCATATGCTGTAGTTAATGCCATACTTAATGGCTTCGTGATGAAAAAAGCCTGCTAGCCTGAGTATACATAGTGCTCTAGAGATCTCCCTTGCAGTTTATTGTGTCCATAAGGAATCTTGTTCTCTTTGTCATAAAAAATATAGTTACCTAATGCAGCATGATGGATCCCTGCTCTGGCTGGGTATAGTCAGACTTGATTTTGCAAAAGCAAAAGCTCGAATAACCGCAATGTATGCATGGGAATGGGCCATACAGCTCAACAAAATGGGAATACAGCATGCTGGATAAATACGTAAAGTTTTCTACCTGACAGTCCAATTGGTGAACAACTAGGAGTTAAACTGACTTCAGTGTTAGAGTACAACAAGCAATGTGTCTAATTTCCTTATTGATGGGACAACTGAAAATGGCTTTCTCTGTGAGAAATGAATGAAGCCTGCATATCTCACTTTCTCAATTTCTCCACTTTATTTCTACATGAACGCCATGCTAGAAATGAGTTTGCTCCCTTAGCTAGCTGAAACAAGAAATTATCTTAGTTTCAGCAAGGTTGTCTGGATGCTGTTGAGCCAGGCTGAGGGCACCTCAGCTATTCTGTGGGCTAGCTGTATGTACATGTGTGCTCTGTCCTACCAACATGATCCTAATTCACTTGGGCATTTTCAGCCATTTTCAGCCCACCTCAGGAGGGTTGTGATGAGCAGCGAAGAGATGGTGGGAGCAGCAAACCTTTTACCTAGCTCTCTGGTCATTGGAAAACACATCTGACTATCACAAAATAGAGAGAATAGCCATGGCAGCATCAGTGCACAAGTCCCATATACAACCCAGATCTCATTTAATTGCAGTCTTGAAGGCTTAAGCAAGATATGAAACACATAAAGCCCTTTGGCCTCTGTTTAGGAGTCAGTTTATGTCAATGAATGTGGACGATCTCTAAGGGACTGTAGGGCCCATCCTACTAAAGTCAGTTTCTTATGAGCCCCACAAACTTGGTTGCCTACACAACTACTGCCAATTACGTTATTTTCCAGCATAGTGTAGATCATTGAATTGTTATTCAATTGCATGTTTAAAGCCATAGCTGGAATCACAGGAAATCCAAGTGCAAAAATGTAGTGGGAAGACCTTGCTACTGTGAAGAACCTGGACACCCAATGCAATGACAAAGAGGCATGCATCCTCTCATAGACTCCATCAAGGGAGACAGCCATGCTATACTTCCACAGCCAACTATGAAAGATTTAATAAACTTGTAGCTCTTCAGCAATAACTACAAATGAAATCGCAGCAGTTATTGCCATCTATTGTGTATCGCTGATTCTACTTGGTGCTTGATGTGCAGGTGATGAAAGCCTGTTAGTGCCAAGTACATTGGCTGTTCAGCCCAGGTTCTAGCAGCTAATGGTCTGAAAACTGCCCGTTCATTCCCTGGTGCTTAGACTATCTTGTTATTAATAAGCAGTTCTGTAATCAGCAGAACTAAGGATGCCTGGTCTCCTATAGATTTTCATTTTGTGGTATACTGATATTTAAACTGAAATTATAGTAAACCTTTGTTTTCTCTACTCAGCTCATCCCATCTCTGTGCTTTGACAGTATCGAGCCAATATGTAGAGTTTGCCAAGAGATGATAAATTACTAAGGAAATGATTGCAAAAGTTTGGATTTTGGTGTTCTCATTCAAGCCACTTGTTCCCAGTGCAATTAGGTATAAAGCCAGAGAGCTCTCTTGCCCATACAAGATCAGGAAAATTCCTTACAACACACACACACACACACACACTCACAATTCTTTTATCTGAAAATAGGCATGTACTGATCCTTCTAATTCCTCAAATTAGGACCAGGCAATACAAATCACAGGTGCAGCATCAAATGAAATGCCCCCAAAATTTCAGATGATCTCCACAGAGGTAGCTTGAAAGCAATATGTATCTGTGTTTAAACCAGTTTCTTTGAACTTGACCAAAGGAGCAACCATAGCCTTTGTACAACCGCCAAACCAGTATCATTCAAGAGTCTTTGAGATGTTTCTGATTTCCAGAACTGCGTTGAGCATTTATATTTTAATGCACATCTAAAGCAAAAAATGAAAAAATCCACTGCAGTTACTTGTGACTTCCAATGCATACCAGGAGAATACCATTTAATATGAAAGCATTTCAGAAGTTCTCTAAAGTTTCATTAAAGAATCTGATTTTGTGTGAGAAGACACTGCTTTGCATTAAGATTCTTGTAAACTTCAAAGCCACAAAGACATCTCTTGAAAAAGCACATTTCAAATATTCTTTTTAATCTCACCATATCCCTCATAATCTCTTGCCATCAGACAGAAAATACAGTGCTTATGGATCATATAATGCAGAAGTCTCCACAGATAGCATCAATAAAGATCAGCTAATGTTGTGTATAATCATTCTTAAAGACAAGTAAGTTCATCAGCAGTTATGACACACAAAGGAATGATACACCACAAGTGTTTACCATGCAGAATGTACAGAAATATTACACTCTACCACAGTTATCAGATGCCCAAAGTAGTGGTACCTCATTTACTGTCTCACATAGCCCTGTTTCATCTCAAATTCCAGGCCTCAGGTACCCGCCAGAACCTCTGTCCAGGGCAGCACTCATTTTATCTGCTGAGCAGTGAAGAGATGAGGACTGGATTAGAATTGTTCCAATTTCTTCTCCCTTTGTTTAGCTACCTAGTACAAGAAAAGCTGTTGTCATGCTCCCTCACTAGTAATGGAAGAATATGTGGACCTGAAGAGCAGAGCCTGGTAGAAGAAACTGGGCTGGGAGAGACGAGTATGACAGAAGTGGGACAGGAGAAAGAAGTCCAAACCCATCTAATATTACCTGTTGTTACCCCTCTTATTGGAACCAACACTCTTCAGCTCCTGAGCCAGGCAAAGCTGGCAAGAAAATGAAGGGAAGCGAAAGTCTCCAGTTACTAGCTGCCTTGTGGCTAGCAATCCTTAAATGATCCAGTCTTTCAATGCCTCAAATTCAAAATGCTTGATACTACCAAGATCAATTTTACTGCTGTAGACACTGCAAAAGTCCTGGATAGGGCTAAGGTGTTTCTATACACTTACAACATTTACATTATTCCAGATCCTGATTTCTATGTTCAAACATGTCAAAGAATAAACCCAAACTGTCCCTTTGATAGTGTTTCTTCTCCTGATCTCACTGTGGCAGCTTGAGACAGTTACAATACCACAGAGCTTGGTCTTCAGGCTGCAAAAATTTTAGTCTTCAAATCCTTGCCTGAACCTTAGGCCAAACTGAGTTTGGGTGCAATATAGAGGTTCCTGGCAGTATCCATTTCACATGCTTACTGTAGAGCATGTATTTTAGTGTGCTCATATTCACATAATTAAAATACTGTGGTGCATATATACTTTCCAAGATGGAGCTGTTTGTGTACTATATGTTAGTGGTCAACCTTGCCATTTCAATAACTTAATAGTATACTTCAGATGTGACATTGTTATATTTTAATTAAGCAAGTAGCACACGTTTGCTAATTAATGAATATATGCACCTGCCTGTGCTGCATTTCATGCTGATGCTCTTAATCATTTTTCTGATTCTGACATACCTTTGTGATTCAGTCAAAGGCAATATGCAAATATTCAGGGAGATACATTGACAACTGCTCTTTATGCTTTCCTGATAATGCTGTAGACTTCACTGAGCTGCAAAGAGTTGATAAAATTGCACACGCTTTACTTACTGCTCCATTATTCTTTGCTAATTGAGCCACATAGTTTAGTCAAGTGTTTACAAGCTTGGCTAATAGACTTGCATACAAATTTTGTTCAATATGTTATACTAAAGAGAATGTTTACTACCTGCTGAGCTGTTGGAATCATGATAGATAACACTTCTGAAGCTGTCAACCAGTCAATAAACACTGACAGCAGTGTAACCCGTTGAGTTAGGGAGCTTATTGCTTTTGCAATGCTGATGCAAATGATCTGGATTAACCAATATAATAACTAAGGTGGAAAGTCAATGGGTGCCAGATGCCTAACTACTCTGGGTTCCTCTGAAATACTAACTAAATGGTCCATTAGGCAAGAACTTCTTATTTTCCAGAAAGAGAAGCAAAAGAGTGAGAAGTTTAATGTGACTCTCTGAGTTCACACAACACACTTCTTGGAAAGCTCTCCTTAAGTCAAGGACCTTCAGAGCTCATGAATTGCTAGAAATAGACAACTCTGTGAGGATGCTGGGTGGTCTCATATAGTGAGACAGGTACATTTTCTACATGTGTGGCAGCTGAATGCATCCTGCAACAGTGTGCAGCTTATCCAACCACACTGTTCCTGGCTTTCCCTCATTTTCACTTGCTTTGTTTTTACCTCACAAAATTAGGAGGTAGCAATTACAACTTCTATGGAGCCATTTCTCATCTCTGTCCAAATACATGATAGTCAAAATGTATTTGGTGCAGTTCCTCTCAAAGATGTTCTTGGAAAATGGTTTTAGATCATGCTTTTAATTTCCCATTACAACATAAGCATAACACAATCCTACGACAAGTCAACAGTATTCAGTTTTTAAGAAGTTATCACTTGTAATAAGAAAATATTCTACTGTTATAGGACAGTGCATGTTTTCAGCTAGTAGAAAACAAAAGAAGTCCACTGACTTCACAACTACAGCACTACAGAAGTTAGATGGAAATATAACTCTGCAAGCCCCTATTCAGGGGGAATAAGTAATGCCAGTATAAAGATTAGTTGTTAGAATGCATCCATAAAAGAGTGGCTATTTGGAAAGATAACACACAAACCCCAGAAGAGAGAATGTACAGTCAGTCATTTTCTAAACTCTGCAAAATGCAACAAAAGAAGCTGGTGCAAAAGGTCGTATAACTAAATTCCACTTGCAGTGTCTCAGGGCTCTGCTCTCGCTCCACACTACCCATTTCTAGCAAGGTTACTGTCATTTTATGCATGAAAATTCTATAATCAAAGACTGTTCTGCAGGCAAGGAGAGAATACTCAAGAGATATCTATAGAAAACAGAGATAAGATTATGGCTAAAACATCTGCTTTGGTCAGCAAAATACATGGGGATTAAGTATTGAAAAGGACAATTCAGTCAATAATAATTCTAAACCCACTGTAGTGCCAAAGAAGAGCTCAATGAGCCAGCAGTATGAACTTGCTACTCAGCATCATTAAGCCGCATGTGAGTGGCAGTGCAATATGTCCAACATAGATGTCCAACCCCATCTAGCTGAGTCCAAAGAGAAATTTGCCGGTCTGATGGGCTGGTCTAGGCCATGCTTCCCATCGTGCCCAGGAGATGGCAGATCTGCATATGCCAGCAGCCATGTGCATTAAATTGTGTTTGAGTGAAGGAAGGAGGGATCACTTCACCTATTCTGTCCTCTCTGCCCTGCAGCATGTCTGCTGGAAACCACAAGATGAACTTCTAACATACTGAAAGCCTCAATGCTCAACGTCTGGGGATTAGGCTCCAGTTCAGTGTGTGGTCTACTGAATGTGCACGTCATAACTCAGAACTTTAGTTTTCAAAAGCAAATCTAATATTACTCCCTTTAGCACAGCACTTCTAGAGACCTATCCTGCAATCAATTAGCTCTCAGTCCTCCCAGTGGTTTAATTAGCACACGCTCAGTGGAACAATAGAAATATCTCCCTGAATGTTCAAAGAAGACTGCTTTTAAAAGGCCAGGACAGTATTATTAGGCTTTGTATCCGGGCATCCCTCTTTTAATCCATCACAAGGCTTGGAAATGTGTGCAGCAGTGGCTCATCTCCTGTGTCCTCATAGTGCTGAAAATAATAATAATCCCAGGCATTGTAGCATGGGGTAATGACTGTGTCTGAGCTTTAATGATGTGTTGTGTCAATCTGCAGCACTGAGACATTAATAAGCCTGTCTTTTATATAAAAGAAGTCTGAATTCTTTATAACAGATAACAGGTAGACATTCTACAGGATTGTACCAACTAAAGCTTGGTGTATTTTCCTCCTCTATTAAAAAGGAAGAAAAAAATAAAAATTATTCTAAAGCAATAGCTCAGGTGATAATTTCCTGATGATAAATCAGGTTTTAACACACTCTGACCGCAGCATCTTTATACACATCATTTCATTTTCTGTCCTGTGCAAGGACTACAGCTAGGCAGGTGGTTAAGCAGTTTCCTAGTTGTTAACCAGTCCATCAATCAACAACAGCACATGCTTAAAATTAAGCCATCTAAGTGAGTAGCCATCAGTCCCTGAAAGTTTAATTATATGCTTGGAAAATGTTCTACATCTAAAGCTAAAAAATAAGCTTATGCAATTAAAACTACTTAAGTTCTCACAACATACAACTGAACATACTACATTTCCTGCTGAAAACAGGCTCACAGAAAAAGGAAGATTGATAATGCATCACACCAGCACTATCTTATAGTACTAAAAAAAGCACCACCTGCCATGTAGAAAAGAATCTACTAAAGATGAATTATCCCTTTTATTTAAAAAATATATTAATTTAGCCTGAAAGATGCATTCATACAATTTGGGAACTCTATAAATCAGTCATTAACACTTTATCCTTTCAGGATTGTTTACAAGCTCTCTTGGCCACCGTTAGAGAAAGTATAAGCAGAAATGCATACACCTTGTCCTGTTTCTGTGCTGCCTCAATCCCTGCTCACTTCCATGACTGCAACTCATTTGAATGAGATGGATCTGTTGCAACACATGGTTTTGTGCTACAGTGGAGATGCCTACGCATCAGATAGCAATGGCAAGTTCATTTTGGAGATGACTGTGTTCTTAGGGTACAATTTGGGAATACATGACTCATTCCCCCCACACTAGGAGGTGGAAGAGAAATCACATCACTTATTCCATTACTTTGTGCCCATCACCATGCTAATTAATATAAAAAGGCAACCTCTCTAGCTAAAGAACAAGGTTTTTCCCCTATTCCTTTTCCCATCATTCATAACTTGAGAGGAAAGAGAGACATTGATCTTTAAAGATGAACTGAGTAGTTTATAAGACTGGCAAAGAGAGAACTTTGCCCAAAGACACTTTCTATTCACATGATGTTAAGAGTCAATTTTATTCTCACTCAGGACTGGTTACAGATTGAGTTGAATCAGTTCTGGATACTTTGGCAGCATATTTTTCTTAAAAGGTTTCATTTTTCATAGTGCTTAATCTCCCTTGCTTAGTATGACCACATTATTTTTCTTTAAATTGACAGTTACATTATATCACCTCAATACGTGTTCCACATTTGGGGATCAAATGCACGCCTCAAAACCACTGGGACAGAGGAACAAATGTGCCCCAGCTTCATTCTCAGATTTCAGATTAAAACACTCTATTTAGGTTTTCTGTTACCACACACTATAATAAAATGATGCAAATATTTATCAGACTCGGGATTTATATTGTAAAAAAGATGTCTACATTAAAAACTGCTGGTTCTAATTGCTGTAATCCTGAAACTACAGTTTAGGGTTTTTTTTTTTTTCCCACCCCTCTAATCTTGTCTCTCTCATTTATTACCAAACTTAGCAGGAAATACCTTATCCCTACTTCTTAAAGGAGTAATCTTTACTGATGTCACCAGTAGTTGGCATGGAGTAGACACGAAAACAGAATTTACTTATGGTCTCACAGTCACTTATATAGTATTTCCTGCCCCAGCATTTTGATAGTATGTTTTGACAGCACAGCTCTAGAAGCTACAGCAGACATGAAGCCAGTCTCTAGCCAGCTGTTGAGCTAACACTGTTTAACCACAGAGTATCTCAATACAAAAGCAGCATTTGTCAGAGCTCTAACTATACAATTTATTTTAATCTAATCACCTTTTAATAAATTGTTGTACAAAACTTTCTTATTTGTAGTAAGCAAGATATGTAGAAGTGATTATGTACTCATTTTGCTTCTCTAATCAATCATATGCTGATGACTTAGGCAAATAATCTAGTTCATAAAACAGTATGTGGTGAGTTTGTGAGGGGAACATCCATCAAAGTCAGGGATGGGTGATTTTTATAATTTGCTCTTGTTGGTACACTTCCTGTTGCATTAAACTTTAAAGAAGTTAATGGCAATCTAAATTTTACTCCATGCATTTCTTTTTCTCACGTAGCCAGACACATCACAGATGATGCAGTAAAATGAGATGTATGAAAAATACAATAATCTCACAATGACATCCACAGGATTTGGATCTCAGAGGGCTGCAGTACACCAACCCAGCCTCCTAGAGCATCATCTCTCCTCCTGCTGCATCTGCTGCTGGTGTTAGAGTGTGGGTCAGGCAGCATTCTCATGCTTTAAAGGTAAGGTTCATTTCCATAGGGACTAGCAGGGAAAGTGGTCGCTGTGAGATGCACAAATCTATTAATAAAGTTTCTAGGCTATGCTCATCTCCTGCAGGCTTTGATACCCCACATCTTGCCCTTGGAATAGTCTCATGGTTTCCCTTTCTGTGGTGTTCTGGGGTGGTCCTCCACTACTATTGAAACTGTCATCAGCCAAGCAGCTTGTCGTTTGGACTCCCAGAAAGCTATGACCCAATTACAGTAAAACACTGGGGCATTATTCACTTCATATATGCATAAATATTAGTTCTTAACACTCAAAGGTAAATTGAGTTGGTTTCTTTGAGTTTTGGTTTGTTATTCTGCACTAATATTTATGTCCACTACCAGACTCATATAATGAAAATGTCAAGGGCATGTGTCTGTCTTTCTGAGAGTCAAAAAATATAACACACTAAACGCAGCACCCTTGTAATGGCTAAATATATTTTCTAATTTTCATGATGACTTGTGACTCTAAACATTGTATTTCAGCAGTTTATGTTACTAAATCCATCCTCTCAATCTTCTGAAACAAGACTTACCCAGCCACAGCAGCAACACACAAGCTACTGTTGTTTGGGTCTTATCAAGATGTCTCTGTGAGCACAGAAACATCTAAACTAGGATGCTGTAACTAATGAAAATACAAAAAAGTAAACCAGGAAGAACTACTCCAGAAATGATCTTATTTGTCCCCAGGCTTGTAGAATTCCATGCAAAACATGTATTTATAGTTTGACTGTTTCAGCACGCTCATGCCAAGGAAGAGACAACAGGTAACAACCCTATAGCACTCTTTATCTAACTGCAATATATAGCCACAAGAACTGGATATACTAAAGAGCTATCATTATTTGGAATATTTAGGTATTCTCCCACATTATGCTTACAAACACGATGAATTAATCTATGACACCAAGTTTACAGCTTGGATTACCCAACAGTTGCACTACCCAGGAAAATAAAAGTTTTTTGCAGGTTTTATTTTTAACTTGGCTCAAAACATGCTCATCACTACTGTATCTACATGTTTATATTCAAGAGCTACGTTCTAAATAAGTCAGCATCCATACATCCACGTTATCCCATTCATGTGTAAATAGCTCAAATTTCTATAAAGTGATCTTTGCAACTGGTCTAGAAACTACCCTGAATGAAAACTAAACACCAAATTAAACCCCTAGAAAGAGCATCAGATGTAACTCTGTATTTTTAGACCATAGAATCATAGAGTGGTTTGGGTTGGAAAGGACCTTAAGATCATCCAATTCTAACCCCCTTGCCATGGTCACGGACACCTCACAGTAAACCATGCGACCTAAGGCTGTGTGTAACTCCTGACAGTAACCTTTTGTTCTATAACAACATTTTGACCAGGTAGCTGTGCCCAAAACGTGTGTCAGCACTCAAGCATTGATTAATTCAAAGTGAATGGCTACTTTCAAAGACACTGATGTTGATGGAGCTACTTTGCTGAACAAGCAGAGAACTATGAGGTGACACCAAGATAAATACCACAGGTTATTCCTGGTTAACAAGCCCCCTGCCAGGCTTTTGGGGAGATTCTTCACCTGGCTCTCTCCTCAGTAAAAGCAGCAACAAGGAAACCATCAAAGATTCCCTGAGCAAGATGTGATTGATATGGCAGAAATAACAGAGCCCATTTCAGTAGTGCTCCCGATAGGGATTGCTGGGCCATTAACTTTCCCTTTATGACTTTTATCCTCTTTCTGCTACGTTTGAGCCTTGACTGAGCTTTGTTCCTCACTGGCAATGGGCCAAAGTAATTAGATTGCATAGAGGTGGAAGGGAGGAAGAGTTGTGAAACCCAGTGGCTCTTTGGGCAGTGGGAGGGTGCAAGATCTGGGAATAGACCAGAGGAGCACATCTCCAAATATGTGCATACCTGTCCATCAAAACAAAATCCAGGTCACTGCCAGTGATGGTGCTGGCTCTCATTTTAACAGGATGGAAAAAGTCCACGTTTAGTATTATAACTTGAGGACTAAAGCTTTTTTTTTCCCATTCCCTTGAAGGAATTCCTTTAACCCAGAATTTTTGCCTATTCCAACATGTAATACTGAAAAGCCAAGAATAAAACGTCTTTTTCCTCAGCTGGTGGCAGCTTTTCAATGGGAAAGGGTGCTCTTCCTGCACATAAATCACTCGCAGAGAAGCTTGGGATCATTCTCAGATCACATTTAACCAAGTCTGCAAAACTGGGACCTGTGGAACTAAAATGTAAAACAGTGCTGTGGAAAGATTTAAACTGCTTACAAGGTTTTAAAGCCTTCTGCAGAGTGCTGGTTATGGTGATGGGGGGAAGGATGCAGGTAGTAAGATATCGCAAGCCAGTAAAAACTTCCTGACCTTGATCTTAGACCACAATTTGACATCACAAATTTCCTGTGGTTGCATCTCACTGTATTTGTATGAAAGAAAAACAAGTCAAAACCACCTAGTGTTAATACTTCCTTTTCAGTCTCCATGTAGAAAAGGTCTTGGATTCGTATGCTTTGTATCAACTCAAGGTTAGTAAACAGGCTTCAGCAACAATTCCACAATGACTTTGATCCAGGAAGACAGAGGATTTAATCGAACATGTTGCTTATTACTGTGAGATGGTTCAGCACAATCTACTCCTTTAACATGACAAAAAAGCTTGTGGGAAATCAGAACTGGTGGGACTGCGCCATAGCAGAGGCTGTAGCTGAGCAGGGGAGCTGAGCCTGTACACTGGATGCTGGGGCTCACAGGCATTTTCACACCTCTGTTTCCATACTGACATTTGTTAGGGTAAAAAAACCCCAAACAAACAGAAACCCTGGCAGAAATCAGGCTCTTCCTGAGAAGCACCCAGGAGGGAGTTTTCACTGCAGGTGCAGTACCAAACAAGCCAACCCCGTAGATCTGACTGTACTAAAACCCCTTCGTGGGACTGACTCTCTGAACTTGACACTCTTTGAACTTCAGATCCTGCCACAGGATACAACCCTTATGTCCTCTGTCATGTACTGGTTTTATTCATGAATACTTTGGCTGGCATCCCAAGCCTGTATTATTGAATACATTTTCATTTACCATCATATTTAATCAGTCAGCAAGTACATAACACATCCATCAAAAGGCCATAACTTCTAGACAAAAACCACAAACAACTAGTTAATAGGATCATAAGTTTTCTTCCATTATAAAATCAAAATGTGGGAACATGGAAAATATTGAGTTGTCACTTATGGTCACTGCATAATTGTCATGTGCTAAAATGAAGATCGGTATCTCAGGGCTGAGACATGGCACTGCAAGCTTAAGCATCCTTACAGTAGATGTGGTGAGCCAACTGCTTACCTCAGCCTGTTCTTATGCAAGGGTTAGAGCCTTCAGGAGGAGGTCTGCCCATGACAGGGGACTTGCAGGCAGCTCATGATGGAGCAACAACCAAGTCATACTGAGTAGCCTGCTTGTTTATGAGTCTGCTTCTACCCTGCCAGTTACCATGAGGTGGTCTGCATCATTTACGGGTGCAGAATAGGATAAAGAGACTAAGCCCTGCCCTGCTGAGGGCTGCACAGGGAGTCTGTGGCACAAGAAAGACTCAATCCAGCATCCTACAACTATTAAACATTCTTCTGGTATCTGGGAGAAGCAGGATCAACTCTGTCCAGGGAGGAAAGGCAATGACAACACAGAGAAAATACCTTAAATCCTGCCCACCCAGGATATGTCTGTGTTGTTGCAGATGGATAGATGGATGGTTCCTCACCTGAATTCCTACAAGGCCCTTTCTGGTTTTCCTTTGTCTTGCCCAGCTCCTTCCCCCACTGGGTGACAGAATAACCCTGACTCTCCTGAGTGCTTCAGGTCTGCACACAAAAAGCTTTACAGCAACAGGCCATGCATGGCTCCATGCAGGACAGGCAGGAGGCTTTGGGCTAGGAGCCTGTTCCTGCATTTTCAACAAAATAAAGTGAAACCAGCCACAGTAAAGTGAGAAGCAGCCTCGTTTTCATCTGTCAGACTCTCCACAGAAGCAGCATTTTAAGATCAAGGCAGTTAAAAGGAACTGTCACCATCAAGGATATTCCCAGGTCAGAGACCTACCCTGCTTAACAGGAGAAAGCACTTCTTCACTGACAGAAACTAACACTCTGAATCTGAAGCACAGCCTGCAGCATTTCTGGTGCTGCACTGAGAAAGCTGCTGCAGAAGCCATGTGTCCTGGTGGGTACTGTGGGAAGCCTGCCCAGTTTTGTGGGGCTGAGCATGGTGACATTGCCCTCAGTGCAGGTCCTGTCCCCAGATCCAGAGCTGCTGGGAGGCAGCTCATGGGCTCACTGGTACTTTCCATTCTTCCCACTCTGCACCTGATCCACCTGCCTGGTCTTCCTCTCTCCTGGTAACAGTGAGGGAAGCTGGTGCCTACACATGGGACCAGCCAGGTTCATCAAGGTGCCTTGTGCCCACCTCCCGCTTCCCCGCTCGGGGACTGCGGCTTTAACACTGTGAGATCCCTTTCCCACTGCAAGTTCCCCTCCCGGAAGGGATTTTCCCCCTCACCCCCAAATGTTCACCCCAGGCATGTTCCTCGCAGGTGAGGTTTTCCATGTGCCTTTTCCCACACTACATAAGCTTTTCATGTGCTTCCCCACACATGGTTTTATGTGCAAGCTTTTCCTGTGCATGTGTTTATCCACAGGAGATTATTTTGGTTTTAAGCTGACAGAATGGAGGTTTAGATTAGATATTAGGAACAAATTCTTTACTGTGAGGGTGCTGAGGCACTGGCACAGGTGCTGAGAGAAGCTGTGGCTGCCCCATCCAGGTTGGACACAGGGGCTTGGAACAACCTGCTCTAGTGGAAGGTGCCCCTGCCCATGGCAGGGAGCTGGAATTGTGTGAACTTCAAGGTCCTTTCAAACCCAAACCAATCTGGGACTCTATGATATTTAATAACTAAACATGCCTTAGACTCTTGAGCCTATATCCCATTCAGCAGGAGATTTCCTGGAAAAGACGCTCTTTACTCACAAGAGGGGAAGTCGGAGAAGCTCAGTACTCAGTAGTGCTTCTGCTGACACCAGAATCAGCTGCGTCCTGGCCACCCAGCAATTCTCCTATCACTAGTTACCTCAAGCCAGATCACAAGAAAAGGCAGCTTGGATGCAGGTCAGAGATAAACCAGTAGTCCTGTCTGACTAATGGTGTTTGGCTTTGGAGACTGAGATGAAAGATATACAAGTGGAAGTAGTTATTGTTCTTATTTTACTCTCTCTTCCCCCTTGTTGTTGGCCTATGAAAAGCTGAGAGCTGAAATACTGACTCTTCAGAAGAAAAAGAATATTCAGCTGTTTAGAAAAACATACAGAGCTTAGAGACAGCTTGAAACACAAAGTCTGTGATGCAGTGTAAATATCAGAGCCCTAATACACAAAATTATCACTTCCCTCATTTAAGTATCAATCCACATTAGTGTGAAATCAGTATTTTGGAAAATCTTCAGTTAATGTATTTTTGCAGTGCACCTACAGTAGTTTGGGAATTAAACTAACCCATGCATCATCACCCAAGACAGTCATGTCTTTGGAAGTACCAAATTTATACCAGATTGCATTCTTGATACTATCCCAGCAAGGGAGGAAAAGAAGGACTAACCTCATAATATGCACAAAATCATAAAGATCAATATATAAAAATAAAATAGAATATAAATAAAACATACAGAAATAATATATAGTGGTGAAAATTTTATATATGTGAAAGTATTAGGATGTTACTTAAAATCTACATAGTCTGAAATACATGAAGATTCTGGAATGTCAAGGGAGGATCTGTCCGGGTGAGACGATTACAATAAATGCTTATCAGAAAAGAACAAACACTCTCCCTGTGCACTTCTCAGTGACTATCTTTAAAATCCCAGCTTTCTGAGAGATGAGAGAGGGGCATCAATAGGACAGGGAATAGTTACCACCCCCAAAGAATAGGTTGTTTAGATTTGGGTTCTGTTTTAGTTTTCCCCTCGTGGGCACCACATATAGGGAAGAGATGAACACACCTGTTTCTGTTCTAGAAAGCACAACATGCCTACATTCAAGGGCAGCTCAAACTGTATACCCTGCTCGGAAGAATTATTGCAATAAACTAAGAATAAAATGCCCTTAATACAATTTCCTCAGCAAGGGTTCCAGTGCTTTGGATACACAGTGAAACCATACAGCACCCTTGGCTCATTTAAGATTTAAATCACATTTATACCTGATTTACAAAACCTGTTGCACATAAATGGAAATATCCAGCTGATTACACTTTTGATTTTATCATTTATATACATTTGTGCGTGTTTCCCCAAGCCCACAGCAGAGCTCATTACATCAGCTTATCAATATGCCCACTTAAAGTTAGTTTAAAAACACCAACAAAGTTTCTAACAACCCATTATCAAGCTTTTCTTTCCCAGTGAAAGTACAATATCACAGTTCAAACCTACTAAGCATGGAAGCTCTTACTGGCATCAAAGGGGAGGTTTAGACCTTTAGTTCCACACTGTTTCTACATGAAAAGATTTACAAGTCCCATATAAAAGAAGTGACAGAAAATATATCTGGAACTAAAATTTGATCTAAATCAGCAGACAGATCCCAGTGGGTATTGCCCCCAGGTTCCATATAGCTATTAGGAAAAGAAATAATCTATGGTTAACAGTTGAGGACTAACAGAGGACAAAGAACTAAATAACTCTTCTGCAGAGCAAGACAACATGGTGCACTGCTTTGCTGTACATGTCCTACCGAAGACAGTGCTTCTGAACAGGATGGGCTGATGTGCTGGTGAACATGCCATCCTGTGGCATGTATGTATGGAAAAAGATTCACTGGACTGTCAGTGCGCAGGAGGAGTATTCTGCAACGCAGAAACATAGAAGAAAACCAAACCACATTTTTTCCCTTTGAAAAATAAGATGATTCATGGTGTTTGCATATGGTGCTTGTTTTAAAATCACCCCTCCCCAAATCAGCAGCACTGCAAGTTACAAACATATCCGCAAGATCACTTCAAGTTCATCTTAACAACTTCTGTGGCTGCTTTGCCCATGGTCCTGCAGGTTCTACACAATGTCCTCCCCTGACTCCTCAGTCCTGCCCCTTGTTAGGATTTCATGTTGGGTACAATGAAGGTGAGTGGCAGCTGAAGACAGTTTTCTCAAGTGCACGTTATACTCTTGAAAACATAATTAGAAAATTAGCGAGCCCAAATGACTACATGCTTAATTAGAGCTCTGTAAGTTGGGAACACATACAGGGCTTCAGTGAGAGCAGCATTCCAGTTACCTCAGAATGACTTGGTTTATACCCTCATCCAGCCCGACTCACTGTTGCAGCATGTCTTTCCTGCATTTACTCCTATTTTGGCAGCACAGGAGATGGCTTCCATTCACACCGAGTGGCCAAGACAAAAACTAGACAAGTAGTGTGCAAAAGCCATCAGGACATCAGAAAACTTGAACAAAAACTTCTGGGTCACTCGACAGAGACAGAGGAGCACTAACAGAAGTGATCCCCATTTGAAAACGCTGTTTCTGAATTGTGTCAGAAAGTCACAACCCAAGCACAAAATGCGTTAGAGATTTTCCTTGTTGTAACTCTCCCTGCTAAGGGAATCTTCCAAGACTGAATTTTACGGGATAACACTTATGCTACTAACGTGTACAAACACAGCCCCATGACTGATGCTTTTGAATAATCAAATACAACTGAACCACTGGGTGCAAATCGAGTCAAATACCTTTCCCAAACTCACATATAATCATCTCACCTGCTCAGGGAGGAAGCCAGCAGAATTTCATCAAACTGGCTGAAGGAAGAAATAGAGAGTCTACCGTTGAGAGCAGCTCCTCTCACTAATGTGCTCTGATTTCTGCAGTCATTAACCAGCCCTGCGCAAAGGCTGAGATCATCACAAAATCAGTAAGTAAAATGCACCATGGCTTAAGGACAAAACTGAATACAGGAGGTTGCAGGGCTAATGCATTTATTAGACTACAATAAAAATCAAGTCTAGTGTTCATAATATGAAGTAATAGAATTTCTCCTCGTTTAGTCCCTTATGATAGCTGGTATCAGACAAACTATTATGCAAAAGCACTGTATTGCAATGACAAGATGCTAAAACACAACTATACTGTACAGGTTTAAAAGATCTTAAGATACACAAATAAGCCAGTACCAAAGTCTTATTTTAGTAAGAGCATCTCATATAACTTATTGTGTCAACTTATGGTACCTTCTTTCTTTTGTGCATGTGATTTGCCAAACAGTGGTCTAAGACTATAAGAATTTATGCAAAGCTTATGCACAGAGGTGTGAAAAGTTCTCAAAACAACTGAATTGAATAACAGTTTCAACCTGAAAAATTCTTTGCTTACAATTTTCAGATTCTTTTAGAAAAGGGGGGTCATGACATGCCATAGTCAGTGCTCTCTAATGCAGACAAAAGACCAAATATACATATTCATATTTCCAAAGCATAGTGTGCATGTTCATCTTGACAACAAATAAAGTCAGAGAGCAGTGGCAAAAATCAGTCTTTCAACAAGACACTCATATGAAATATATTTAACAGTGGAGAACAGGTTTTTTATGTCTGTGTCACCACTTCCTTATCTAAGAACACAGAGGTCTGCAGTAAGAGAAACACAAATGGGAGGGAGGTCTAGTACTTCTTTTAGTGTTATTTACTAGCAGCTACTCCCCAGAGAACCCAGGCACAGGGCTAACAGGCATGGGAGAGAGCAATGCTGGACAAAGTCTCACTGTGGCTCCTAAATTCCAAATTACCTGTCACATAGGAGCTATGACAGCTTCCATCTCTTTCATTGGAAGTATTTTACTGTAAAAAAACTGTTCTCGATAAATGTTTCCAAACAAAAGGCAAGAAGCACAGAAAGTTTTTCTATTCCTTCGCCACTGCTGAATGATTATATGAAAGAGAAACACGTGTACCAGTACTTACAGTTTGAGTCATTAATGTACTGAAACTAAAATGTCTTGTTGGGAAATCAATACAGCAATACTCAAACATCGTGCACAGTAGGCTGAAATCAGCCAGCTAAACAATATGATGAACTTAAATAAAATCAATTATGAGTGGTCAAACATAAAAGCAAAAGACTAAGTAGAAGAAATACTTAGAGGACAAGCTATCCACCTACATAGTGTTAACCACCATTCCTTGTTCTTGTTTTCTACATAATAAACATCAGTGAAGTGTTCGCTATATGAAACATGTAACAACAAAGAGCACAACAGGGAATTCCCTAGAGAAGTCTAGAGAGAAAATCTGCCAAGCACTAGAGAAGAGCACTGATACAATAGCGTACATTGATTATTCTGCACATGGGGAATAAGAAAGACCATCATATTTTCAGGAGCTAAGGATGAAAAGAAATGGAAAACAAAGAGGCAGGTGATGTCCTACTTCATAGAAGTCATAAAACATTTTTAACTGAAGTTAAATTGACTGCATGTGGACAAACAAAACCATTTTTTGGAGAAGAGTCTGAAGAGACTAAATGGATGCTCACTGTACTGAGAAAGCATGGCTGAGTCTGACACTTGGGATGCGAGTAGTTGATCTACCTTACTCTGAATGGGGACAGCCTTGATTCTGATTCCCAGTGTGCTTTAGTTTATCATCCCATTCACATCTACTGGACATAAAGGGAACTTTCACAGCAGTCTATATATTTACAGCTGGAAAGTATTAGCTTTTCATTCTAACCTTTTTTTTTTTTCTGCAATTTTACTTGAGAATGTCTTTGTCATACCTACAGTGGCATTTACACTTTCACAGAGTTTCACCAAAATAATTGTTACAAATGCTTTCCTCATGGAGGACCTTATGAACAGGCCGAAACCTTGCCAGGTCTACCAAATTTTTGCTTTGGTAAAATAAATAGTCATGCTATTAAAGAGGTTCAATCCTCTTTGTGAGCCATCAGCCTGCTCCTTGTGCTGTTTTCAACATAAATATTTTGCAGTTTGGGTTTCCTACTCTTCTATGCAATTTGAGCCTGCAGAGCCATTATTGCAGGCATTGAAACCACACAATTGTGAAATCTGTCTCACTGAGAAGAGAATGAGGCCTAATATATTTTAATTTATTTTAATATATGACATGTGGAAAAGGTAGAATTTAAACTAGGAGTTTAATATGCACAGCAGGGAACAAACTTTGCATTTGAAGCTTTTGTCCTTTTTTCTATTGTAAAATTAATTGTCCTGGAGCTTAGGCCAGTTTAGATACTAAAAGCAAGGGTAACTTGGACTCAGCAATGGCTTATTTCATTTCACTCTGTGTTGAAACATCTACTCAGCTGCCTTGTGTGACCCAATTGCTAGGTTAGGAAGTGTTGGCTGTCACAGCTGGCAGGCACATTTGCAGCTCTGAAATTAGGCATCCTGACCAGGTAATATTTTCTAATGCAAGTGAACCTCGGCTAATTTAGTTGATTGCTTAATACTATCGTGAGACACATGGGTACATTCCCAGAGCTCTTCATAGGCTTTCAGTGCACAGTGGGTGCGCCAGAGGCTCAGTTCAGGATAGATGTACAATTTCTGTTTCATTTGGTAGTGCAGGGTCATGAATCAGAGATCCCTCACTTAGCAGTGTTACCTTTGATGGGGTCCACCTCCATTACCCCCATCCTCCCAGATAGCTACACATTAAACTATGAAATCTGCAAGCCTCAAACTGGACTGAAATAGCTCCAGATAAAACATGTCCCAAAGCCTCCTCAAGTCCAGGGAAATCTTTCCAGTGGATTCAAGTTACTTTGGACCTGACCCAGGGTAGCAGATCATGCAATGATCAGACCACTCTGAAGGAAGCACTCAGAAACCTCAAAAGCCCTTAACTTTTCTACAAGAAATACCTTTCAAATGAGCTAACAAAAATTTATTTACAGGAAGCAGAAAAAGAGATTTTGTTAAAGCTCACAACTTAAGAAGTCACAGACTCGAGGAGTTTATGTTACACCTTAAAAAGTAAACTTGTCTACTGCAGTATTGTAGTAAATCCACTTGAAAGCTCAGCAAAGTGCCATGTTTGCAACCTTACTCTCTTAAATGGTTTAAGGCAGTAATTAGATAAGATCTCTGAAGAAGTAAAAAAGAGCATGTGTATTTTAACTTCATCCGTATTTCACCTCAGCAAGTTAAAGTCTCCAAAACTGGTTGTGACTCCAAGCTGCCAGACTACAAGTGAACACATGCCCTAAAGAGAGCAGACAAGCCACTTCCCGCTTTGGTTCTATTTATTTATTCTACTTAATGCATACTAACTTTAGTGTAAATCTCTAAGCTTTGACACCACTTCCAGGCTTCTACTTCCAGACTGGTGGCCAAACTGCTGAGTGTACAAAAAGGAAAATGCTTACGTACAAAGGAAGATTGCAGTAACATGCTGTAATCCAGCTCTCACAATCCTATCACCTGGCAGCAAGATCTTCTCAATGTTGAAACATAACAAAGGATCACAAAATCTAAGCTTTTAAGGGTGTAGGTAAAGCTTAGCATAGCCTTGACAGTGATTCTGGGCTATAATTGCAGCTGAAATGAATGTTAGCTCTGTTTGGTACCTTCAGGTGACTCTTAAAGTCTAAATGGGAAAGCAGACTCAAATGAAATAATCTTCCCAAGGATGAACTGGTTGGTATTTCTTAGCAACTGCTGAAGTGGGAGACTGAAAGCAGGGATGAAAATGGATCTCAAACTGTTCAAAAAGAAACATATATACCCTACAAGATGCAAATCCCCCACAAGATTGAAGCATAAGGTCAGCTAATTATGGTTTCACACTGGTATTACCTATTAGCAATTAAACAGCATATAGGCTATGCAATGACCCTCAACATGGGGGATGAAGGAAATATGAATAATCTAAGTCAATTTACCAGATATCTGCATTTTGGACTTACTATCCAAATCTTTTGATGCTCACCTGACCATATGGATAATAAGTTCAAAGAAACTAGGACAATGCAAATAAACAACATAAAATAATCATTAGTGATAACTGTCAAACAGTGGTTAAGTAACATATTTCTAGTTCTAGTTTCAATAATTATAGCAGAAGGTATCAGGACCTGAAATCTGTATTACCATGTGATTTATTAAAATGATGGATCTTGGTGAATAATGGACAGAACCAACACAGGCACTCTGCCTGTTACATTTCCAAAACCAAACTACCAGATTCCAGAGTAACTGTTTGGACTTAATTCCGGTAACTAAAGTAATAAAAAGTCTAGACAGTAGCAGAGACATTTAAAAAAGGAAACTGTCTCCTTGTTTGCAAGCTTGGTACTTTTGCTCAGAGAAACTAGGGAAAGATTAATTACTAGTGGTAACCCTTCCCTCAGGACTCAGTACGAATATGGGAGCAATGCAGAAGGAATAATTGAGACTATAACTCTTCCTTGAGGCTTTAGTACAACACTTTAGACAGACAAAAAGAACCATCCTGAATATGATGAGCAAAATACCTGTGAAAGTTCCTTTGGCTCTTGTAACAGATGACATAGTTTCATAGTGATGGGCATTTAAATTTGGGACAAAACTTCATTCAATACTTTTCTCACTTTGATGTGACTGCTCCATTTTTTCATTACACAGACATTTGATATCAAGGAACTGTAAAGGAAGCTTTTCTTTCCTAGTTTAGCTTCTAGGTAGAAACTAAACAGAAACCTGTCATTAAGCCATATTAAAGCAGTCATTGATCTAGTTCTGGCGTATTAAATTCCTTCAGCATTTCTTCACTACAATTTATGCTGGGATTGAAGAAATTGTTCCTCTTTAGTCACTGTATCTGCAGTGCAGGGGAGAATTAGATGCTGAATTCTCACTATGGTTAATTTACTCCCAGTTGCCTTCTTATTCAACAATATTTTTCCCTTGCAGCTTCAGAACACTTTGGTCTATGGCAGCTGCATGGTCCTTAGCACCTATATTTTGACAAAAAGCACATGCAGGAAACTCACAGACTTTGGAAAAACAATGTAAAGCCCCTTAGGCAAGTTTTGCAACTAGTGGATAACAGCCTTTCCTCTGTCTCCACTCCACTCATTCTTCTAGATGTATCAAAACTGTATTGAGCAAATGGGAGTTATGTACTCCCATAAGCTCAGAAAAGGCAAATGTAATATGATCCATTTCAGATCCAAAACTGTAAAGCCATTCTACAGAACACCAGAGAAATATCATTTGGAGTACCGTGTTCCACCTTACGCACCCCTGCTCCATAAAGATCAAATCAGACCGGGACTGTGTCATGAATAGATAGTTAGTAGCTTATTTCTGCATAAAAGATTGGGTGGGGGGGGAGGGGAGGGCAGAGAAGTGGTGGGTGTGTGTGTGCAGGGCAGGAGAAATCACACTTTGAAACTTTACATCAACCAGAAAGAATTCAACTTGTGATAAAGATTCTGCAAACTTAAGTGATGGAATTCAGCAATGCTGGAATCATACTGGAAACTGAACTTTCTAAGGAAAGCAATGCAGTGTATTCGAATGCAGCTTCACAGCTTTTGGCAGTGACATCTACAGCTAAGATGTCTGTACATTATTTTATCAATTATTTACATGGAAAATCAACAATCCTCTTGGAGAGCGATTTCTGGGCTTTTATTTCAAATGGCCTGATGGATAGCTTGACATTTTATTGCCTCAGGACTCATAAAACCTCTCAACTTTTCCATCATCAACTTCTCACTGACTGTAAATCTCTATTTCTGTGAATACTAAACCCAAGGTATACTCCTCAAGGTTAAGAATGTTTTTAGGGAATATTTAGGGACAGCTTTTATTGATGCGAGTCTGACTTTAGTTTCATCAACTTTATTGCAGAATTCCCAGTTTACCTCTTGGGCAATTAAATTACACCTTGGGAGCAATGTATTATTCAGAAGACAATTATCTAGAAAATAAGGCTTTACTTCATATGGATAATGCAAACATACTGGGTTTGCTTTCTTTTTTGTGTTATGCTTTAAAATGCAATAGACAGATATTCCAGTGAATAGGAGGAATCATACCTAGTCATAACCTCATGTTGGAACAACATAGGAACCGTCAGACCAAACTAGCTTCAGTCTTAACGGGGAATTCCATGGGATCTTAGGACACCATGGAGCTCCTTATTTACTTAGTAAATCTAGTCCAGACAAAAACTGAACAAAAATTGCTTTACTGTCGTTATAATTAACAAACCACTTGGAAAATACCATCTCTCATTTGCATGGTTTTAGCAAATTCAAAGACAAGCACCTTGCCTACTTACACTGTGAGAGCAATGTAAAGGCAGGACTAGGAAGAGGAGCTTTTATCTAAACATATGGTTATGAAAAAGAATTTTTCTGGAAGCACTGGGCCTGGGGACAATATTATTAAAAGGTAATTCTGAACTACTTGACTTGATGCCTTTTTTTTTGACTTTGTGTTCTACATAGACCAGTTCCAGGTACGGAGCCAATACTGACAAGTACAAAATACTTTTCATACAACTACGTAGGAGCCTCAATTACATGGCAAGGAGAGAGTTTGGTTTTATTTTTCCCTAGTACACGTGCCACTCCTTCTTCAAATCCTCACAGCTTTGAACTCTGCATATCAGAAGGTGGTTTTCTCATTCACTGATTACCTTATTTTTATTGTATCCTCATTCATATCTGTCTTCTCACTGATTCTTGCTCTTGGAATCATTTCCTTCACACTGTGCATTTAATCACCCTCAATTTAACACTTCATTGACCTTTATGCAAATCAGAAGCATATTACTATTGAAAAAGAGAGAGAATGGCCAGATTAATTTACGGCACCTTCGTCAAATACATTTGATCAGATCCTCAACATACTTGAACAGTTACAGCTTAGTGGAGTAATGCTGATTTACATCAAGAGAACAATTCTGTTCTTAGAGCACTTCTGTTTGAATAATTTTTTTTTGCAAAGATAACATCTTGGAAGAATTCCTACAAAAGCAGAAAGAAAAACAACACTTCCTCTCTTTTCCTTGTTTTTAACCACTTCACTGAATTTGGCAGAGAACCTGCTACTTCTGGTTGTGTGTGCCAACCATTTTCACTTTTTTACCTTTGAGGTCTTGCACCAAATGTTCTAGAAAAGCATAACACAACACAAACAGTTTTTAAGGGCACATTAAACATTGTGAAGGGTTTTTTCCATGCAAGATTTCCCCCCCCAAGTTCCCTCCATCCTGAGTTCCTCCCCCTCAGAGTTGTCCTCCCACCATGAGATTCTCTCTGATGCGAGATGTCCCACTATGAGATTAGTCCACACAAGTTTTCCCTGGCTCAGGTGTTTCCCACATGAGATTTTACATGAGTCTCCCCTATGGGTTTCCATCCCCAGGAGTTGTTCCCTGCTATGAGTTCACTTCATGCAAGTTCTCAGCTCTGCAAGTTTCCCCTCCACTCAAGTTGTCAAACCCTGTGAGTTCCCCACCCCACCCCTGTAAGATTGACTATATTATATTTCTCTGGATGTGGGCAGACACTGCTGAGGTTCACCCTTCCCACAGTCTCATGCCAGCTGAAATCCATTGGGAGTTTCTAGGGAGACACAAGGAGCAGAAAGAATGCTCCTACAGAACCCTGGAAACAAGCCCTGTGGGTGCAGCTCACACGAGACCAGGATTTTAAAATCCCTGCTATACACTTCAAACGTATCCGTAGGGTCCCTGGGACATTCCAAAAGAAATCTTGCTTCCTCTGGCACAAAGTTCCCACCTGAACAGGCCATGATTTAACCTTCAACTTCAAATACATGTGTGAAATACACAGGCCTTTAATTGGCATAATAGCATGGTACATATTTGTTATTGATTAACACACTTCCTAAAGGTCAACTAGTATTTGAAGCACTTTGCAAACACAGTGTGTATTCCAATTATCCTGAAGGACTTGTAATTATTTTGTTAAATGTCAATTAAATGTAAAAACATTTCTTCCCAGCCTGACACTGTATGTTACAAAGCGTACAACTCTGTTTTATTGTTCATGTAATTTTCAGACAATTACTTGACAATTAGATTGACCTCTCAACTAAAACTGCAATACACCATGTTCAATTACAGGTTAGCTTAAAACCAAGCAACAACAGTTTATCAAGAAAGTGCTTCACATCAAGACCTCATGGGAAAGAAGGAACGTTCTCATAGTGCTGAAAGGTTGCAGTAGTGACTTGGAACAAGGAATTTAAAGACAAACCTACTTATTCTTACAATACATTAGATTCTCTGAGGAAGGTGGGTGCCTTTCAGAAGGAATTTGGATGCCGTTTTGATCTATTTTTAAATGTTTTGGCTTTATACAAGCCTAAACACTTTTTATACCAGTGCTATATAATGTTATAAATGATAAAAAAAAACCCAGCATTTTTTAAAGTCTTTGTATATTAGGAAGTCTATAGGAATCCTCAGATCTCCTCATTGACTCTTCTTTCTTTGACATAGCAAGGTCAAGCTTCGTTTTCTTCTCACTTTCAAGATTTCTCCTCCCAGATGTATTTCTGCTCCTGTTTCTGTTTGCATTGCACACACTCCTCCTGACCTGCCTCCTTCCCTCCCCTAGCCCCAACCCTTTGAATCTCAAGCACTTTTCAGAGGGGCCTTTTGAAGTCAGTCTCAGAGACCAATTTGGGGGTGTACTTAGCATTTCCTTGCATACCTCCTTTTGAGACCGAGCTAGCAAAAGATTCCAGACATCTCTCACAAGCAGGTCCTCAGAGATTATTTCAGCAAGCAGTGGTTAAATGGGAACACTCCTGCGTTAATTTGGGCACAGCTCTAGGTTCAACATCCAAAAAGGGTAGCACCCTAAGCATAGTAAGCTGTTGCCAAACTGTGTATTCAAAACATTGTAAGCCAGGTTTCTATCTAAAAGGTAATTTATCTGTTTTATATAACACTGCAATGCATTATTTTAGTTTTTGAGCAGTACCATGAATTTATGATCTTATATTCTGCATTGCAGCTTTCACGGTTATGGACACAAACATACTTAAATGCAAGAAAGATAATTAGAGATGCAGCTAGAAAAATAGAAAGTCAAGGCTTTCATGTAATTACTTGACCTAGAGGGCAAAGTCTGGCAACATTATTCATTATTTCCTTTTCCTCTCTCTGTCTCCTGCTCCTCTCCTCCTCTCAACAAATAAATCATCTCCTATGGGCACTGGCCTTTGAGGACATGTGTTTCTGTTGCCTTCAAAAAGATGAAGATCCAACATGTTGGTATCTTCCCATCAAAACATTCAATTGGGCTATGCAGTAAATTTGGAGTGGAAGTTAGTGCTACAGAGTTAGACTTTCAGTTTGGAATAGCTTCTCTCCTCCTCTGTACCCTGAAATAATACTGCAAAATAATACATGCCCTCAGACCCCCAACCCCTCCTCTCACACTCCTAAATCAAAGCATTGCACACTTACTCTCATTTCTCTATGCTATAAACAACCCCCCTAGCTTTGCTCATACTGGATAGAATAAGAGAGGTGTTCCTTTCCCTAAGTAATGACTGAAATCCTGTTTCCACAGAAATGTAGGTACTCAAAAGTCTGCCCACTCCTGCCCAAAACAGAACAAAACCCCACAAACTTATTCATAAGCACACAGAGAAATGATAGCTCAAAAAGCATTTTATGTATTTTCAATAGATGTTGACCTGAAATGTATTTACTTTTCAGACTTCATAGTTTGTGCAGCAGACCTGCTCATCGCACCACCCTAGCAGGCTGCATCTAATAACCTGATAGTAGTTGATTAAGTTAGTGGAAAGAACTGCTATTACATTTAAGCAGGCAGGGTTAAAATGATGTGCGTGTTGTTTTCCACAACAGGCTTATATCTGAGTTATCCAAGTGCTGCAGATAGCTAAATTAATGCTTACAGCAGTGGCTGCTGGGTCTACATCATGCCTACATGCATATTCTTCATTCCATCAACAGTCGTGCCTTTCTACTTTAGCATTTCCACTGTGCCAGGCTTCAATCTCATTTCATCTAAAATGTATGACTAAGGTTGATTTTAACACTGATAAACTGTTAACAAAGATTGATGCTTGATAATATTCTTTCATAAATGCCCCTCTGCTATGATTGGTGTCTGACCAAAATTAAGACTCAAAAGAGTAATCTCCCATTCTTGCAAGCACTGGTTGGCTACTCACAAATAATAAAGGCAACAAACCATCAAAAAGCATATATTTTCTGTCCTTGCTCTCAGATTCCCAAGATTTCAGTACAGGAACAGACCTGTAATGATTACAGCAACTGCCATTGCACTGCATGTATCAAACTATGTATTGCATTATATCAGGACTGAAATGATAAAACCACATCTGGGAATTAGAGTGCAAGTGAAGAAAATGCATGGATATGGGGTGGGAAAAGTCACCTGCTAGCTTGCTCCCAAGGCTTGACAAAAACCAAAACACACTTTGGCTCAGTCTCGATGGTTTAGACAGTGGCAGGGCACTGAAGCATGAAAAGCAATGGAAGGTTCCGCTCCCTCAAAATAAGTGACTTGTTTTTCTGCTATTGCTGCTTTCAAGCCCAAAATTTTTCAGAAAGCCTTGGGATTGACTCAGAGACACGAGTTACATTGCTTTATTTGCTCAGGAGCTGGTGTTTTTTAGGGGTTCTATTATATGTCAGAGTATTTGCAGTTTGTACTGAGGCTACCTGACTTTGCACTGCAGTTATTGAACACTGTAAATCATGTTGGTTTTGTTTACTTTAAATATATATTATTTTTTGTAAGTATCTGAGGCTGTATACTGAATCACATATTAGATATTATTTTTAAAGACTCCCTTGTTTCTACTAACCTCTGTTTCCATTCTTTTCAAGGAAGAAAATGAAAACAAACTCCAGCCACCTGCCCCTTACACTATTCATGCAGTGGTGGTACCCTACCTGTCAAAACTATGCCTTCAAAGTGTTTATTCTCACTCCAGTAAGAAGAAATAAGTTACATATATAGCCAAAGCCTTGGAGATTTGTTTTGTTCCAGCTGAAAGCGCACTGACACTATGGAAAGATGTGGTGCTTTTGACACCAGGGGAATTCAGAGACAGCAAAGTGATCCAGAAGTCTTGACTAACATGTTAGGCTTCTGCCTGCCTTCTTAATTCAGTTGTACCTTACATGCACCACTGAAACCTTTGGTAGTATTCCAATTTACTAGATCCAAAATTCAGCCAAATACTGAATCAATTGTGAGAGTGAGAAGTCTCAGACATTTCAAAAGAAATCCTTTTTTATGCTTTAATGAAAGTCCATCCTTAGTACTTGTATGGGAAAGGGATGCTTTCATGAACCTGGGTTTGTTTCTGACTCACAGCAGTAAGTGATGGACTTTGCATTGACATTGATGGGAATCACAAAGAGCAGGTTCAACATGATGGGAGTACTTCTCTTAAGTAGAGATAGATAGCATTTAATTGTTAGAGACAAACACAGAAAAGTAAGGACACTCTTTACCTGGAGGACAGTGTATTTCCAGCATGAATTGCTAAAGTATATTCCCTTAGTAATAAATACTTTACAACTGCCACATCAAAAAACGTTTTGTTGTGGAAATTTTAATACCGTAGTTCTGAGAGGTCAAACTGCAAAACATGCATAGAATGAGAGGTTTAAAAATACAATTAAAAAGTTTTTAAAACCTCAACCAAACAAATCAAACTTCCTCAACACTGAAGCATCCGCAGCAGCAAAGAAGAAATGCACTTTATTGACTCCAACCTCCTGTCCAAGGCCAGGGAGGAAGAAAAAAACCAGGAACAGAAAACTGTGCAAAATAGCCTGAAACTCTGCTTACATTGCAGGCTTGCCCTCAGAAGGAATTGGATTTTCACAGCTAATGGAGTTCTCATAGGAAAGTTGTTACTTCTTTTACTACTCTAATATAGGCTACAATCCCAACAGCCTGAGTTTGTTCCATCAACTGCCTGCAAACTATCAAAAAGCAACTTGTTCATACAATGTTATTATTAGGTACCACCTACCAAAAGGTCACTGAAGACTTACTTATTCCATGATTTAACTTCACTCTACTTCCTTTATGAAAATTGTTCTTAATAAAACAGTAGGGTTTTATGCCTTCTTAAAACAATCCCAGCATCTATCACAGAGCTCAAACACTTCCTGTTTAATACAAAGCCATTCAAGTAGAACAAATAAATGGATTATTTTGATGGGTTTTGGGAAGGAGGGGGTTGAACAAGAGAGTGGACAAGAAAAGGCTGATTTGAAGCTGAAAGAACAATCAGGAGCCAACAGAATGAACTTTTTCCTCCAGCTCTGCTGCTAAAGACCACCTTACAGTGTTGAACAAACCCTTAAATTTAATGCCTTCTTCTGTAGAACATGTTTATATTCAAGAGGTGTCATCAGCAGAAACCTCTTGGTACATACTCCAGAAGGCAACACCCCCACATTCCAAACACTGCTATGACATCAGGTGAAGGCTCTATCCTGCTGCATCATCTTGCAGCATTATTAACTCAGTTATTTTCCATCACAGCAGGCCAATTTTGGAGCATCTATTGGCTGTCACCACAATCAAGTAATTTCTCATGAATTTTCAGGCCTCTAAATGCGCAGTTCTCTCCAGCTCTCTGCATGCTTCTTTGCTTCTGGATTATACCTCCTATTTAGATAGCAGTGACGAAGAAGCAGGGAAGCTGATGGCTAAATCATGTCACTCAAATGCTTGCACCACATGGTTCTGATGGAATATTTAAGCAGACGGAACCTACAGTTTACACTTTTAATTGGTGGAAGTCACAAGGTTATTGCAATTTTTTGCCATGATTTTTTTTAAATAAGTAAGTATTCCATTATAAGCTATTCATAAGTAAATATTTTTAAATTGCTTTCATTTTAAACATTGTATTTATTGGCTTCCTTTAATTACTCTTTTTGTTTTTTTTCCTTGGTGCACATTGCTTTAATGTCCTTAATGAGCAGCAGTAAATAACACTGTCACCTTCCTCAAGTTTGTTAGCTTTAGTTACTTTGCAGTCAAATAACTTTGTACCAGTTTCATAACAACAGGGTCAGGAAATGTTACTTTTAGCACAATCACACATACTGGACTCAAAACTCAGATAATGGTTTGGAAAGTGAGAAGCTAAAACTACAAACACAAGCCCTGGATGAAGCAAAGAGGTTTTCCTGCTTTAAGAGGAAAGTTTTCTCTTCTCTTAATTATTTTGTGGGCTTAAGACTTTGTGGCACTTAGCAGGAAAGATTAATTTCAACTTCAGTGTTCACAAACAAACCTGATGTTTAAGTTATTGATCGCCCTCATCTGGAATCCTAAGTTCACAACTGTGGGAAAATCTGATTCCAAACCCAAATCTTAGGCCAGTTTGGAATTTAGCTTGAATCACTGAATTAATGTTTCATATCTAATTTTCACCAAAATTAAATAAATAGAAATACAACCCCCAAACCAAATCAGTACTAAAGAAGGAAATGAATTGGCAAGTTAAAACCACATCAGCAGTGGTGTATCTCCTTTCTTCATTTCTCTGCTGCACAATTTATGGGATTTAAACTATCTGCTTAGACAGCTATTCTCAGCCATTTCTGAGACTTTCTGAATTTCTCAAACCACCTGCAGATCTATAGACTACATTTGCCTTGTGTCTAAATGCCATCCTTGTTGATGACTGCAACCTTGAAACAGAATCGGTAAGATCTCTGCTTCAATAAGTGAGAGAACTTCTCTCGTAAATCTTTCAAACAAGCTGATGGTACAGCATGCCATTAAATCTTGGGTCACATATATCTCAGTTGGCACACAACACGTTGTTTTTAAAGGGAAGAATGAACAGGTACTCGTGTAATTCTTAATGACTGATGAAACTACTATTGTGTGGGAAAAACAATGTTGCTTCAGAAAATAACTGAGCACTTCTGCAGCAATATCTATTTATTCTTTGTATTGTCTTCTTGATTTATATTATTTTTCTTTGGACTCTTTGGTGTTTTCTTGGGGCAGTGGAGAGTGAAAAAACATTTTCTTGATCCAAATACATGTTGTCTTTTGTCAGTAAGAGACACGTAGAAATTTAAGCCCACAGACCATGGGCACTCTAATGCCATTTTCTCTTATGCAAACAACATAAATTATTTAACCTCTAATAACATTAAGATTTCATGATGCTTGTGTAAGATGAAAAGTGAAGACTTTAAGGTACTAAATGCTTTATTATGATCTGTAATCTTTATAAGGATGACTAATGTGCAAATCTGGAGCATGTGGAAGTACAGAGGCAATATATTTAGGGCTATATTCTGTCAAGTATTGAGCAGTGGTCTCAGGATTGATAAGGGTCGTATCTTTAAGCATGTGAATAGTTGCACTGATTTTAATGGGACTTTTAACACACTTTTAAATGCCTTGACAAGTAAGGATCTCAATTTTCTCACCTTGCAAAACCAAGCTAAATAGCAGGTTTATTAATACTTAATACCTGCCTCCTAGATGCACATCACAATAACAATTGTGGATTACAGGAAAGCTATTAAGAAGCAAGCCTGAATCTCTGAGCTTCAGTTGGAAGATAAAGAGTAGGGTGGCAATTGGTGATATTCCCTATCAAATGGTGATATTCCCTATCAAATAGCTTTTGCAGCAACTATTTTCTCCAGCTCATGACTCAAAAGGAGGAGGCCACCAGTCAGAAGGTGCCATTGTCTTGGCAAGGAAGGTAAAACACTTTAGTTAGTCCATGTCTTAGCCAAACAGCAAGAAGCTTTTCCTGCAGAGTAAGTGGTGTAGCACACACAGGGCTTTAACAGATACGAAGATTCAGGAAGGAAAAAAATTACATATCTCATTCAAAAAGCCCCCAGTTTAAGCTTATCATTCAAAACGCTGTCACTCAAAACACTGCCAGATAAAAGAGGGTGTTCTTACCTAATTCTGAGAATATCGAAGATTTTAAAAAGATACAATGATTTACTTTTTTCAAGGTCTCAAACATTTATATGAACCCTGTAAGCCTCTAGAACGGTCAGTTAGAGTATCCTGCTTTGAGAGTATTGCATTTCAGTGCTTGCTTTTGTCTTTCTTCTGCTCTGGAATGTTACCAAGCTTCTGAACTCTTTCAATAAAATTACCAAACACTTCATACCTGGCTAAAAATTCACAAAAGTCGAGTTTCACAGTTAGCGAGCTCACTTAAATGACACTTTATCTTAACAGTTCTATGTAATGTCTGAAAGAAGATATCACACCTGTCTTTCCATTGCATACTTTTGGAGAACATGCATCATCCAGTACTCATCCTGTGACCCCTGCTGCACATTTGTAATGGGCCAACAAAGAGGGGATATGGCTTTAGCTGGATCTTAATACAAAACTACTTATGATTGTGAGTCAGACACACTTAATAAAGTTAAATCAGGTGAAGTTTCTAAGTCTTAAGACAGATAGGTTCCACTGATTGGAGCTTTCCCAAGAAATTCCATGATACAAACACAAGATTCACCTTTTGAGCCCATTGGAAATTCCCTTTTGGGTCAGTGCCCTAGTGAACCAAAATAAATTACTAAAATCATGACCATCAAGGCAAAAATGATACCACTGTTGTTACAATCATGACTGGGGTACAAAAATAACTCTCTGGAGAAGGGAATACCACGAATAACAGAACCTGGGAATGATGCCACAGCAGCTGCTGCAGTTCCAGAGGATACAGCAAGACTCAAAATGAGCCTTGCACATAGAAGGCAGCATTCAAAACACTAACTTTCTGTGTACTAATAACTCTTCTAGTACTGCCAGACACATAATGCCATTTCTGTCACCATCTGTGACAGAAGCTATTACTAAAGTAAGATATTTATGGAACATCAGCTTTAAAGATGGTAACATTCCTGTCTCAGAGAGGTGAAATGGATATTATAAAAAGCAGCAGCACAAACATTACATGACTTGTTATAAGAGAGCAGGTTATCTTGCTATGGACAGATTTTATTTTGACAGTCTACAATTACAAAGGAAAACAATCAGCTTAAGCTACTTTATGACCAAATTTAGAGTATTTATATCTTCCTAGTCACTTTTTTTTTCTGTTTTGGAAGGGAAGAAAATTTATTCATCTTTTGAATAGTTGTAGACTTCTGTCAAGAATCACAGCACTACCCTTCACACCAAAACAAGCTAATAGAGACAGAGACCTTTGTTGGGTACCTAGAATTAAAAACTGGTCTCACTTCTCAAGAGGACTCAGATTGAGTTCTCTACTTTGAGACCCTATCTGCAGCTTTGCATCCTGCAAATCCTGAATGGACTTCCACATTTAATGCCATTAAAGCAATTGAGTCCTGCATTTCAGAAAAGATAGGATGTTAACACCTAAAAATCAGAAAGCTCACTAAGATCTCAAAGGTATGGAGCAGGTACCATGTCAGCAACGTTCAGCTATGCTGAAAGTAGCAAAAAAGAAGGAAGGGGAAAAGAAAAAGACCAGATCTGGGAAGAAAGACATGATTATCCTTGTATGGATGCCTATAAGCTTAAAACCAATACCAGGGATCCTGACTGTAAGCTTTTAGCACACCTGTGGACACATTTGTTTCCCAGACTAATTATAAACTCTAAGTAGATAAAATACAATCAGAAACACCAACCCAACAACAGATGAAGACCCTGACTTGTTAGACAAAGCATTTCTAGAGCTACTTGTAAAGAACAGAGTATAAAAACCAAAGCCAAACAAACAAAAATCCAAACCAAACAGAAAAAGCCAACCCCAAAACCACAAACAGGTATTTTTATATTTTTGGCAATTCAAAATGCAGGAGCAAAACTCCATACATTACATTTGACAGTAACAGACATTAGAATTGACTTTTCATCTCCAACATTATAGCAGAAATTGTCATGCATGTCAATGAGGAATGTGACACAATTACATTTCATTCTGCTAGCTTTATAGCTGCCACTTAAGATTCTTTACAGGGGGTCCAAGAAAACCTTCTCATGTTCTTAAAATTCAGCTGTAATTCCCCAATTATTCTCCAAATTTGAGCTGCAATTCTCATAAAATTCTCTCATTTGGATATAAGGAAGAAGTTCTTTCCTGTAAGGGTGGTGAGGCACTGCAATGTGTTGTCCAGGGCAGTTATGAATGCTCTATCCTTGGTGGTGTTCAAGGCCAGTTGGACAGAGCCTTGGATGGCATGGTTTAGTGTGAGATGTCCCTGCCAATGGAAGGGGAGTTGGAACTGGATGATCTTAAGGTTCTTTCCAACCCTAACTATTCTATGGTCCTATGATTCTATTCTCATTTCAAGTAGGCAGCCCTGTATGGTAAAAATGGGCATAGTTTATTTAAAATGAAGGACAACTGTGGCTTTACCAGAAAAAGAATCAATCCTGAAAGCACACATTGTGCAAATTTTAACCGTGGATCTAGATAATGTCTTTACTTAGTTACTTATATACACCTACTACTTCTATTATGGTACCATTTGAAGGTTTCATAATTAGCAGATTTTTTTTTCCCTCTGGATCACCTCTGCTAAATGAAGATGACTCTTCTCCCTCCCTGACAGCTTTAGGGTAACAATGAGCATCCAGGAATGTCTTTGCTCCTTATTTTACTGATGAAAATATAAAGAGGTGAAAAAATAAACAACTTCTGCAAGTTGCTCAGAAAGCCTGTAGCTAAGCTAGAAATGAATGCCAGATTGCAATAGTCCTTTATCCTGCTCTAATTAGGGTAGTCTTTTCAGCTGTATTATAGGGTATGCTATTATTTTTTAATCAGTTCTTCACACCATTGAAACCTCTTCCTTTAAGGCTTAAAACTACATAATAGGACAACCTCAATCATCAGAAAGCCTGATTCTCTGTGCTAGTAATATCGTAATACTAATTTTTCCAGTTGCAACCATATCTCATTAGCCCACAATTCTATGCAAACTCTCAAGTACTACAAGAAGTATTAGAAGAAATAAAGTTTTCAGGCTCACATGGCTTATTGAAACTTCAGGTTTGGGACCTACTTAACCAACTACTATACATTCTAATTTATTACAGAGATTATAGCACGTAGATTTGAAAATGACAAAGTTATAAACTAAAGCTTGCCATTTTTGGGCCAGTTTAAAGGGCAAAAAGAAGTGAAAGGTTGAGTAAAAAGAGAATGACACTTTGAAAAATTCTGAAAACCCAGACAGAATATGAGCCAGCAACGTGTCCTTGTGATAAAGTTGACCAATATCATCCTCAACTGCATTAGGAACAGCACTGCCAGCAGATTGAGGGAGATGATTATTATCCTCTACTCAGCACTGGGAATAACATATCTGGAGTGCTGTGTCCAGAGCTGGACTCCCCAGGACAAAGCAGACATTAACAGACTAGAGTGAGACCAGTAAAAAGCCATGAAGAGGGTTTAGGACATGGAGCATCTGACATGCAAGGAGGAGCTCAGAGATGATTAAAGTGGAGAAGAGAAGGCTCACTGAGATCTTGAAAATGTTTATGAAATNGACATTAACAGACTAGAGTGAGACCAGTAAAAAGCCATGAAGAGGGTTTAGGACATGGAGCATCTGACATGCAAGGAGGAGCTCAGAGATGATTAAAGTGGAGAAGAGAAGGCTCACTGAGATCTTGAAAATGTTTATGAAATGTGATAGGACACAATAAATAAGAGGGAGCCAGACTCTTCTCAGTGATATCCCATTAATCAGTGGGAGACAAAGGGCACAAATCATTACACAGGAAATTCTACTTAAACATAACAAATAGCTCTTTTACTGTAAGAGTGGTAAAGTTCCATGACAGGATGCCAAGAGAGGGTGTAAAGCCTCCATTTTTGTAAATGACAACTTCACACCAGAACCAACTGGACATGGTCCTGAGCAAACTACTCTTGCTGACCGTGCTCCAAGTTGGGGGGGTTGGACCCTTTGATCTCCAGAGCTCCTTTCCAACTCCACCAATACTATGGAGAGATATTTAGTAAAATTCTCAGAGCTGAGAGTTATGAAGGATGTCAGGAAAGGAAATAACAAATTCTTCACGTTCCCAAAACCAAAAAAAAAATCCAAAACAACAGGAGCCAAAGAATGCCATATGCAACTGAAACTACAGGGAGAATTAGGTAGGAAGAATGTAATTATCCATGCTGGATTCTTGCCAGAGTTAAAACCTAATCAGAAAGTCAGTGAAAGACCAGAACAAATTGATCTCATTACTCTTGCATTACTCAGACCTACTTCTAAATGGAAAGCTCTTTCCTGAGTCTACTGGACTGACACTTGGTGTGTTCATAAAGGTGTGTGTAAAAAGAACATTTCAATATGAGTTAGCAATATAGGGAACTGATGACATCCCTGTGCTGAGTGCCCTGGGTGTTACCTCTCATTCAAGGCTCATTAAGATAGACTGGGATTGAATACTCACTCTCTCCTGAGGTCAGCAGGATTTTAGCTTAAGTAGAGATGAGTCTTCTGAGATTTGATAGTGAAATGAGACAGATTACATGCAAAATAAAGTTACATCACATCAGCCAATACATAAAAGTTATTTACAGCTTTCTACCTAACACCAGAAGTTTGCACACAATGAATACACCTGAACCAGAACAAAACCTCATCTTGAGAAATAAAATCTAGTTTAGTTTAATAGGTACAAAATACAAATGTGTCGGGCAAGTACTGAGAAGGAGAAAAGAACCAAACTGAAGTGTGAATGTGTTTACTCTCCAAAAGTAAGGAACAATTTGGAAACCAGCTCCAAAATCAAAAAGCAGAGAGCAGTGAGTAAGTTTCTGAAAAGCTAAGAGCAAGAAGGACATGGGAAACATGCGCCATGAGTCTGAACAAGGAGTTTCAGTGTGAAGGACAGGAAAGGGTGGGAAGGAGGAAGAAAACAGCAGCTGCGTATAACCTTTGGAAGGTCTGCTTTAATTCCCTCCCCTGCCTTCTCAAATTTGACAAGTCACATTATGTATCATAAAAAGTATTCATTGCAGAAGATCACAACTCTTCAAGGCCAAAACCTCTTTCAGAGAGGGCTGATCTTTTACCCATTATCAGACTCCTGGCAGTGAATAGCACATTATTTCAGCAGTGAAGCCTTGTATCTGACAAAAGCTAGCAGTGTGCTACAGGGAGAGAAAATAAATGGAAAATAGAAAGGTTTGGCTAAGAAAAGGCTAGAAACAATATAAATAATGATTTTGTTTCTTAGTAAATACATTAATGTATTAGTTCTAAAACAGCATTAGGGAGGTAGGAAACTTCTGGGACTAGATTCAACCTTTTTATACTTCCTTCACAGTAGTGAAGAGTTTTCCAATAAACACGAACATAAATCTCTCATGGCAAAAGCCCTGAGGAGCACACACCTCCTTGTCTTTCACAATGAATGCTTCAACAAATAGCAGTGCTTTAGGGATTCTGCACAGAAGTTTCGAGATTGGGGTTTTGAGGAATGGAAATGAAACTGCACAGCTTGCTACCACCTGCGAAGAGCCCACCACTTGATTCTAAAAGATCAAAAGGGACAAAGAACAGAAACTGGTCCATCCTCTGGCCTGAAATAAACTACTTGCAACTATGTGTGCACTCCTGCACAAAGCCATAAAGGCGACTGCTGAAGTGGAACGTGGGTCTGATGTTCCTTAGGTAATTGTAATAGCTCCTTTATTACATAAGAGTTTTACCAGTGAGACATTCCTGTATTTTAAATGAGAATTACATGCCCTTCTTAAATAGCTACATGAAAAAAAGAAACTACTATTTGGATGAACTATGCCAATGATTAATTAGCCTCACTGCTAAAAAGCTGGCCTTTTATTTCCAATTTGAATGCTTTTAACTCTGCTTTTCAGACACTAGATCATGTTACGCCATTGCTGGATAAATTAAAGAGTCTTTGAGCGGCATAAACATCATTAACCAGCTCTTCCTAGGAGCCTTAGGGGTATGTGTACAGTCTTCAGTGCAGTATGCGTAGGCATGCCTGCACAGACTTCAAATGAGCCAATTCAGGAAATAACAGCAACAGTGACAAGAAGCTGGGCAGGAGCTGAACAAGCTCTCCAGGAATTCAGGATGCAGGCAGGAGGTGGCTGCCATGCTGAGTCTGTGCTGATGTGCTTTTGCTCTTATTCTCAATTCGATTAAAAGGTATCTGGGCATTGTCCCCGGTGATGTGATCACATCTCCAAATTTCAGTTCAGTCCTATCCCACAAGGGCTAGCCACCCACATTTCACTGATTTTCAGGTTATTTGAGAACCAAAGAAACACATAAAATCACTCTATTCGTAATTAATCAATGGTAGCCCCATTTGTGTGGTCACACATTTGATGTGCACCCATTTGGACCTTTCAGTGATGTAGAGATGGGCTGCCTGAGAGTCATGGAATAAAGAAGCCCTGGGCAGTGTCTTCAGAGACTGAATGTGTGTATAAAGGCTCCACCAGCAAGTGGCACTTCTCTCCTCAACCTCAAACCAATGTGACTGACAAAGATTTTGGCTATCGAGTCCATGTTGTGACACAATCAGACAGACAGACAGTCAGGGTGCCTTACAGCACCCTGTGTGGTGGGAATGAAACACAACTTCCCTATGCAACTTACTCTACTGGCTTCCTTTCATGACTGCTATGAAATGGTGGTGTCTCTGTATTCACAGACATAGGAGACAGTTGAATCCTTTGCAAAAGCAGCATCCTATATTTTCTCTCCTTTCTCTTTGTTGCACCATGTCCATTTACTCCACTGAAAAGACCAATTTGTCTGTGTGTGCAGGCGTGTGTATTCATGCATGTATGCTGTGCATGGACGCATTCTCTGTCCCAGACAAATCAATATCCTCTGATCATCCCCAAAAGCATGTTCCACAATATTATTAGAGCCATAACTCCTAAATGGGTATTGCAATCTCACTGCAGTTGATGCAGTTACCTGCAAAGCACAGACAAATCTGGGCTCTGCTGGGTGCTGGCAATTGTCTCATTAAGTACAAGCATTTGGCAACTGCAAATTTAGGTAGAAGAACAAGAGAAAAAAATCACCAAGCCTCTCTAGTGCACTAAGAAGAAAGAAAGTAGAAAAATAAAAGGAAAATAAAGTGAAATTAAAAATAAAAATAATTAAAAAATACTTTTTTCCCTTTTGCCGTTTCATTTATTGATTCCAGCTTCCCTGCTAAAACAACACAGCAGGAGGACTGTTAGGAAAAACACTGATGGATAAAGTAAATTAGATTTTAAAAGATTCAGGTGATGAAGCTGATTAGATAAACTAGACAGATAAATCAATAGATAGATGAACAAGTCAGATACAAAATCTACTTTCTGGGGATCCACTGAGCTCCTTCTGTTAAAATCTGAATTTACCCTGGAGGCTTTTTAAGAGCTGCCATATCTGACAAAACTGCACTGCACTTGCTAGCACTCTTGGACCCCCAACCCAGATGCACCTACTTTAATGATTACCCTTTGAAAGAATATGCTTCGCTATAGAAATCATGCTGAAAAATACCACACCTGACTTTCATAACTATAGACCAGAGAAGGTTCTGTAAGGAAATAAATATTCCTTTATGTTTGATCAGAAAAATACGTCAGATTTCTTGCTCCTACTACAGGTCATTAAATTGGCTTTAGTACCACTTTCTATCAAACTTCCTGACTTGCTTATCATGATGAGCTTACTCTCCTGTGAAGCATTGCCAGCATAGTCACACAATAGCCCTTCTCCTAGTCTCCAGAATCCAGCTTGTGAAAGTTGCTGTTTGACAAGAGTATCATAGAGGTCCTTATCTTCTAGAGCAGCCCCTGAGGCTACAAGCTGCAACCCAGGGTGCTTTGAACCTGCCCTGGGCTGCCCTGTGGGTAGAACCGGTAACTTTTCACACTGAGAGAATGCAAAGCCATTTAAATTCTCATTTTCTGGGTCATGTAAAAAGTGAGTTTTGGCCAGCTGCAAGGACTGGATTCAGGCCAATGTGCTGACTGCGTGAGCTGTGTTATGATTTATGATGTCCCTTAACTAATCATTTCCTAGCTGTTAAGTTCCTGAGATTTGTAAATAATGTGGCAGGTAAGTACACTGCAATTGCTTGGCAACTGAACTGACTTTTAAAACAAACTTATCTGTGTTTGGAAAAGAGGATGATGTCTGCACATACATTCCTTTCAGAACGAAGAACATATTCAGCATCAGCAATAAAACGAAACATCTTTTCATAGAAGATGTGTTTCAGGGGACCGATTAATTTTCCAGTTAGAACCACTAGAAAACCCTGTCAACAGGGCTCCTAAAACTCAAAGTTTCTCTTTTGTTGTCTACTTGTTGAATTCCCACAGTCTAGGAAAGGGTTTTAAAAGATGATGTAGAATGACTGATGTTTGCTTTCCTATAAAAGCTATTTGCAGTCACTGTGAAGAAACACAACACAGTCAGGTCATGTTCTGCATATTAATTCCAAGGAATGCCTTAATTTCTGTATTTTCAATTTGATTCATGGCCATTCAGGACAACCTGAACTGCTTAATCCTGGGATTAATTTTACATTGTTTATGACTTTATGGTCTTTACAAATACATAATGAACAGCACCAGCAGTTTCTGCTGCATCCCAATAAAAACACCACTCTAAAATACATTACCACTAATGTAGTGGATTACCCACCTTGTATCCCAAGTCTATCTTTAAAAATGATTTATGAACAAAAATTGACACACATAATTAACCTAATTTGAGTATTCCACAGTAAATGTTATTATAGAACTCTGCTCTAAATTAAGCAAAATTAAATCCTGATAAAAATTTACTATCCTGCAGTCCCCAAATGAGCCTATGGTTTAATGGAAGAGATCATGTATAAATCATTAGTTTAAAACTGAATTAATCTCATTCTTGCACTATTAATTTCAGTCCTTTACTTTTATACTTCAGGTTTTTGCAGATTATGCTTAATTAACTTTTTATAATGGTGTTTAACTTAGCTGTTCTGTATGTGATAAGAGCACCTTGACAGATATGCTTCTAATTTGACCTGCAGGATTCAATTTTGGAAAGTTGTACATAGTCTGATGTCTGTTTGCATCCTTTCTTCCTTGTCCTGGCTTCCTCTGAGCCAAACCTTTTCCTCTCATGCCTTTAATACTCTACAAAGACAGATAGCTACAAATCTTCAGCTTCAATCATGCCAATGCATATTTATTTGGATTTTAACTGGCATTAGAAGAAATCTGTTCTAAAGAACCTTAGAGATACTTTTAAAAAATTGCTATGTTAAACGTATGTCTAGGTTTATCACAAAATCACCCTATTTTGGTCAGAGAATATTTCTTAAGTATGCCCTGTTTATCTACACAGCAGTGCAGCCTTAGCACACTCATAAAGCACAGCTTTGGTCATGAAGCCCATGGAGAGGCACACCACCTTTCAAAGCACACAAAAGTAACAAGACACAGTTTTTATAACCACATCAAGTTTGTTCAGCTCACACTAGAGCAAGATTTTCTCAAGAGAGCTCAGCTACCTTATACCTTTTCAATAGGAAGAATATTTAAGAATCAAAAATTAAAAAGAGATCCAATTCTGCGTGACCAAACTCCTAATGGTAATAACACTGCTACCCAAGAGAAACACTAAAACCGTTTGGACAGGGGTAAATAGCCCCTGAATTTGCCTAGATGAAAACTGTGCAGAAGCTGACCTTGCCTGTGTCCCCACCATTTCTGTGCCATGAGTCACTCAGGTGGACATTGCACCCTTCCATCATCTAGACCAACAGAATGTGTAATCCATTTCCTACCTTGAAGTCCAGTAGAAATGACAAAAGGAAAGCCTTTTTGTCTGGATACTTGCAAAGGAGCTTGGATGCTATCTGAGGTCAGCAAGAGGAGCTCCTCCTCATTCACCACAGGAAGTTTTGCTGCACACAATTATGTTCATTTTGGGGACTCCTAAAATAAAACAGGAAAAAGTACAATAAGATTAAAAAATAATCACAAATCACATGTTCTGCAATAAAGCAGATTTTCTAGTCTTAAAACAGAATACTAGGGATCAGACAGGTTTTGGTTATTGTGAGTAAAGAGAATAAAAACCTTGCAAAGCCATTTTGAAGAGATGCTTGTTTCCCACAACAAACTTCCCTATACTAGACCTATAGCCTTCACTAACTTTTTAATTTTTATAGTACTACTATTAAACAGTCTCAAATCTTAAGTATATTATAAAATACTGTTATAATGCATTTTCAAAATAATCTAACAGAACTTAAAATGAGAACATCTATAACTGAATTATACAAATTGTCAGAAATGCCAACTCATCTTTTTCTGCTTTGAAGCATTATATGATGCTTAACATACCTGATTTGATTACTGACTAGTTATTTTACTTTTCACCTTCTTATTTCTGTAATCCCAACCGGGTTCTCTTTCCAGCCTACTATGACTAGCTCTTTTCCCCTGTTTCTGCTGAGAAGGCAAGCTGGATTCAGGTTTGAAAAGTTTCTGGTAAGAGGCACGTTTCTCAACATCCTCTGAGTCCTAACCACAAAATTATTTCCCTAGGATGGTTGCAAAATAAGTTGGGCAGGTTACTCAGTATTGTTATTGATACTGCATCAGTCACAGTCTCCTCTGGTGCATTATGACAGCTACTGAAAAGAACACAGGCCAAGGTCGCACAGGCCTGTTGGCATTTTCATTAATGTGATGCATTATACACAGGTATCATACGAGGCATTAAGTTCACCTAGAAACTAATGGTCCATTTGAATCTTGCTTCCAATCAAAGCAGAAGAACTCAGAGAATATTTAGTATATTGAAGACTTCCCTAACCTCATTTAAAAAGGGTTGTGAAGGACGCTACCATTTCCTCTGATCAGAAACATTGCTATCATATAATCTAATAATCATACGACAGACACATTCACTAAGCAAATTCTTTTAATAATTGGATACTACACTAAAAGACCAGCAGAGCTGTTGAAAACACTAGCAGAAAATCACTGTATTGTCTTTAAGAAATATTTAATCAAACTCTATTCTCAATTGCACTGATGTAAATTTATCACGAGTCCATTCAGTCCAGCAGTCTCATGATTCTGTCAGCTCAAAGTCTAAAGTCATTGCAAAGCCAAAGTTATTTGCAGTTTCAGATTTATAGTGATGAAACATAGCTGTGCTCACTCTATCAATCAGCATTCTTTTGAGACGCAGTAGACAAAGTGAATCATGGCCTCTGCCCCAAGCATCACCAAGTGGTTTTGGTGATCTATGCCATCTTGTCCCTCCTCTAACATATTTAAAAGCAGATACAAAGAAGAAAATAATGCAGAAGTAAGTTTGTTTTGTTGTGGGGTTTTTGTTTTTTTTAAATTCCCTTCTCAAGACAAGACTAGTAAAAGTTTTTGAATGGTTCAATTGTTCTAATTTGTAAAATGAATTCTTCCACAGAGAAAACTCCTATTTTGAAATTCCTGGCTGAGAAGAAAAATCCTAGAGAATTTCGCCATACTCAAATATTTTGTATTAAGCACTTGCAGTAGTCCATGCTTATCTCAAGTTTTAAACATCCTGGAGTTTACTCAGCATAATAATCAGAGGTGCTTTAGGGTTATCACAACTTAAAAAGACCTCTAGTGCTAAAGCATATTGATACATCAGAGGAGAGGGAAAAAATATATCTACCTGTAGTGTTAAAATGAAACAGAAAAAAATGGCAAACTGGGTAATTTATTTTTTTCTGTTTCCAGATTACAGATGGGAAGAGAAAATTACATCAATTTATGAACATTCTCAGGATAGTTCAACTCAATGAACAGCATTTAAAATCTGTGTATCATATATTAGATGGATGAAGTCTTAAATCCGAGAAGTCATTAAATCCTTATTTGGCTTAACTTGGAGACACTGTTCAATAATTAGTAGGATTTTTTATATTCAAGAGGCAAGGAGAAAGACATTAATGATACAAAAATGACCACAGAGAGAAGACTATAAAATAACCATGCAAAATAATCTATGCAGATTTTATGTGAGAGATAATATTTCATTTACAGATTTACATCACGTCACATTTATGATTCCTAAAACATCCAAGAGCAAATGAGCAATATCCACAGTGGTTTCAAAATACTTAGATTAATAGTTGTTAAAGTAGATGAGTTTATTAGTATAAAAGTTATAAAATGTGCAGGCAGCAGAACTGCAAAGTAACGATCAAGAAAGGAAAGCAGTGTAAAAGTCTCAAAGCACGTTCTGTTGAGATGCAAAGAAATCTAACTTGGCAAGAGAGTTTTTCAGGAGCTCCTGAGCACTTTGGAAGCGTGCTTATGAAAGCAGTGAGGCAGAAGCTTGCTCCTGCATGGTGAACCACCTTCTCCTACAGGAGGCTGGGCTGGAAACCAAGATGTCCTGATTCAGAGGAACACCTAAGCTTCAGGAAACCCTCTTAATCTTTCAAGGTATGAGAGACACTTGATAATGAAACAATACAGGACATATGATCATTTTTTTTTTAGAACATACTAATGATACTGTCTGGACTCCTTCATTGAGTCTCCTATTTCAAAGTTCAGCCAACTCTCCTCTTCCTTAGGTTAGTTCATCCCCTGCTGGTAATTCAGGAAACATCTGGATATTCCCCCCTTCTTTCAGTCATATAATTAACATATTTATTAATCCATCATCTGAACTAGCAGTGAATTCATACAAGATGTTGCTTTTTCATGCTCTCAGGATAGCTTATTTTATGTACAAAAGAGGATAAAATGAAACTACCCATAGTAACAGGCCAGTCCACCAGCATACAGCTTTTTTGTTCCAACTTACAAAAAAGCACAAGCTGGGAGGAAAGGTCATAGAGACAGGTTCACGTCAGTCACACAGCACAGCCTGCGAGGGATGGAACTCAGCAGAAACTCTCAGAGCATTAACATGAAATACAAAGTTCATCGAGGGGTGGAAGAACTGCTCGTATCTATCTGGAAGCTAAAAAAATATACCCCATGGTACTCCAGATTCCTGAAAAGGCAGAAGAGCACAGCGCACCTGATCGCTTCTGACCAGCACAAAGACAAAATTCCTCTTTCTTTCCTCTCCCTCACTGTATTTTTCATCCCTTTTTATCTCTATTTGCTCTGGAGGCAAGTTGTGCAGCACTCCCCACTCTGTAGGCAGCCTAGATTAAATGCAGAGAAAAAGCCAGCTAATCCACCAGTTAAAGAAATTACCTCCCCTCTGCCTCACTTTGCCACCACAGGAACTTCACACAGAGGCTTCAAGTTTTTCCTATCTAAGGGAGCAATCACTCTACCTATAAACCCATCATTATCAAACAAGGAGAGGCTTATTTGTCTTAATTACCAGAGCTTCTGACAAAGGAATAGTTCTTCCCTCTACAAAGTGTTTCCTTTCATGTTTGGAGAAAGAAAATAAAAGGAAAATTGCAAGCACATATTAATATGTAAAGGTAATCACTTCCTACAGCACAAGGTGAATAGACAACACTCAGACCTTTCATTGAAGCTGCAGTCACTGGCAAATGGTAATACATGCTCAAAGCAAATAGATTAAAAACATTTGTATAGAATGCCACAAGAGATTATAGCGCTTCTGCAGATAGATATTTTCCCCTCAAAGGGAAAAATAAATTACCAACCTATCAGCATAGTTCTATCTAAAGTCCAAATCAAAATGTTAGCTAAAAATTGTTGATTGTAAGTTGGGAAAATTCATTTTGGCGCATGACAGCTTCTTGGTTCAGTGACATCCCCCCAGGAGCATGGGGATATCTAGCAGCAGAAACATTTTAAGGCATTCAGTTAAGATATGCTCTATTCTAAAAGCTCTTTCTAGTCTTCTATCCATATTTAGATACATAAACTTGTCATTTGCCTCACCTCTTCCTTATGACTAGATGACATTTTAACCATGTACATTCTATACATTTTTATAAATAAGGTGTGTTTTTGCTTATTTATATGCATATGTATCTGTATACGAACATACATATAGACATCCTGCATATACAAAGGTGCAAAGCCAAAATACTTTGACAGTCATAAGGAAGAGGTGAGTGTAATGGCAAGATCACAGAGTAAGTCACATGCCAAATGACTGCCAGAGTAATATTATGAAAGCCTACCCTTTATTTTCCTATCTCAACAACGACAACCGATAGATATTATCACAATTCCCAAGAGATAATACATCTCATGTCTTCCAAGACCTTGGAAATGCATTTGCTTGTGTACCTAGAGCACGGCATGACTGAAAGTCCCAGGGTTAATAATGAGACACTTAAACATAAGGAAAAAAACCCACAGATCTCCAGTAATACCAATATATCCTATTTAACTGCCACTACAAAGAAAATATTTCTCCCAGCCAGAAAATGTACCTACAATATACCTCTAAGAAACATAACTTTTTATGGGGTTTAGAACTTTCATGTAAACTTTCCAAAAATCAAAACGGTTTGGAAGAGAAAAACCACATTAAAATGACCTTGCTTAGGATGAAAAACAACTCAGTGATTCTATTGGGATGATGAGGGCTGGGGGTGAGTGGGACATGAAAAATAGCTAACAAATAGACTTAAAGCTTATGCTTTAAAAGCTTAAGGAGTAAATCAAATATGGCAGAATTAAGCCAAATACAACAGTAAACTGTCATTCATGACAGAGCTAGAGCTGATGCCCTGTGCTGGTTTTAGAATTTCTGGAAGAATCAACTTGACAGCAAAATGACAGATTTTGCTCGCAATCATTATTATTTAGAGAACAAAGACATGATAGGCATTTTGAAACCAATATGATTTATTACATTGACAACACAGTACTTGCTGGCCCTAAACTCTGGCAAGTCAGAGTTGCAGAGAAAATGGTTACAGAACAGCCTGCACTGCAGTAAACATTAGAAATAGATTTTCCTGTCCTCTCTATAACTTCACAAAAGCTGTCCTTTAAAATCGAGGGAGAAAATACTTTAATCCAAGTAAATATCAGGAATTAACCTCCATTTCAAGAAATGTTATTTCTTTCAAGAAAATTTCCCAGATTAAGGTATTGAGAGCAAAGGAGAAACTAACCTGAAACGTCAGCCTGGTTTTGTTTCTCATCTCCAGACCTCAGCTCCCATTTACCAGCTCTAACAAGAACATACAAGTTCCCATTGTAATTTCTTTTCTGAAATGAGCCTTTATGATTCTAATTTTTCCTCTCCCTCCAGAATACATCTAGAGAAGTCAAAATCCCAGAACTGTCATATCTGTCAAGTTGATGGTGCTTTAAGACCATTAAGTTACTACTGTTAACTTAACCACAAGATACTTGCTTTCAGTTTGTTTCTGACCACACATTGTTTGCAGTGCCGAATAGAATACTCAAATCAAAATTGAAATCAAATAAAGCAGACCAATATACTGCATTGCTTCATTTATTTTCCTAACTAAGCACTCTGGTAATACAATTTAAATACAAAGTAAGCTCCTGCAAGTAGCACCCAAGAGAAGATTTCTGCACAGATATACAAGAGTAGAAGAAAAATCCTGTCACGCTCTGAAACACAATAATGATTATCTTGCTGGCGTAAAGAGCAGAGTAGAAAGTTCTTCACCCAACAAGTCTGCTACTAAGTGGTTTTGACGTTCCAGATGACAATTACTGCAACACTTGTCAGCAGATGCTGCCTGCCACCTTTGCTACAGAGCCTCCATCCAAATCAAGCTTTGAGAAAAGATGCTGTCAGTCAAGGACAAGAAGCAGCTCAGGATTATTGCTTACAAAGCAGTCAAATAAACACACAAGGGAACAAATGAATGAACAAACAAATGAAAAGACAAGACACAATTAAATATTTACTTTCAAATTATGGGGATCTTTTTTTGCCCAAGTAATTCTCTTTGTCCACAGTTTCTGAACGGCTTATTTTCTGAGGCTATGGAGTCAGCTTTCTTCTTGAGGAACAGCTTTAACACTGTCCTGGTCAGCAAACCAGGTGTGACAGTGCTGGTCACATTCAGCAGCTCTGACACCGTCAGCAAGCACATGATGTCTACACTGAAATGTTTTTTTCTTTTACTTTGCTGGCTCAAGAAGATTAATGCACCATACAAAAAGCTGATGTGGTTTAATCACTGCTTCCTTTGGAAGTAAGTTGTAAGCAAGCCTAAGGGCCTCTCCTAGGCACATTTTGGAAGACATATCTGCATCTAAAGCTCAGGTCTTCACTGTTCCTGCAAAGCTTTTTCAATAATAAATAGTATGTTCATTCAGGATGAACTGTCATAAGTGCAATGTTGAACTACTGCATCCATAGGAACAACTTCTGTCAGAGCAACTGGCACAGCAGGACCTTCAGCAATAAACAGCATTCACATTTTGCCCATCTCTGTGTCTTATTACAGCAACTCAGCCTCTGTATATTCTGCAGCAAACATCAATCAGCCCACATATATTCCTGTTTTGACCTCTGCAGCATTTCGAACCACAGTGAATAAACACTTTCTGTAATACTAGTCATGCCTTACTGTATTTGCTGCAGATGTTTCAAACACACTGTCTGGAAACTGGGAAAGTCAAGCAGGTCCCATCTGTATCAGAGAGCTTTTAAATTCCTGAACCAGGAAGGGGTTATTTTCTGCATGTCTGTGTCTGCCACAGCAGGAAGTCAATGCTATCTAGTGGAGATTGAAACGTCTAGCAAAAATGCGTGCTGTGCTTCTATAGGAAAAGTCGCCCTTTAACTGTGGTTGCAAATCTGTTTACAAATAGCTGAAGACATTACTATTAGATACCTGGCTTTAAATAAGGAACAGAAAAATAAAAAAGGACCCTTCAAAGCTGAACTAAAGTGTGTGATGATAACATGAAACAAACTGTGCATGAAAGTCTGTTTACTAAATAATGTATTGCTATAGCAGTGCTGGAATGGTCTACGGAAATCTTGATTTTCTGCAGTGAGCTTTCACAAGCAGCACTACAAAATTTATCAGCTGTTGAGAAGCAACAACTCTAAGCTGCGTTTTCAAAGGCCTCCTCTATCAGCCATCCATGCTCCTGTTTTGCTCAAGCTTGCCTGCCTGATGTACCTGCTTAAACAGCTGTCAGGAGGTGGCTGTAGGAAAGGGCTGCCAGAGAAGAGACTTCTGCGCAGATTGAGACTGTCCACAGTGAAAGGTCAGCATTTTGTGCCTTCTATGGCACTGTTGTCCATGTGTACAGGACAAACTGCAGAGGATTTTCACCAGGAGGGCAGCATAGCCTTTGAAAAGGCTGTGGAGACTACACCTTCAGAGGTTCTGAAGACTCAGAAATGCCAAGAATGACCTCATGCAATGTGGGCAATAGCCCCACTTCAAACAGGAGACTGGACCACCTTCCAGTCAACATTTCTATGATTAAAAGATGCTACATTTTGTTATTGCATGAGCTAATGAAGCTAACAGAGGGCTGTGTTTTCCCTCTGCTGTTCTCCCACTGTTTTCAGTGCCTACATCATTGTTTGTGAGCCTCATGAAAATGTGCCAAAAGATACAGAATTAGAGATGTTCACATCTCCACCATCAATAGCCTCTTCTAAATTCTGGCAAGCCAGAGCCTACTGTACATAAAAATGGACTAAGAAAAGTCACAAATATAGCGTATAAATCCAAGCATTCACAGACCTTCAGTATATGAATATGGATTTGTGCTTTGTAACTGAAGCAACCTAAATACCAGGCAACCTGAAGTGCCACATGTGCTCACATAATGGGAAATACTTTTGCACAGCCATAAAGTCAAACACTGCAAAGAAAAAGTTCACTGATGTAAACAGCAAGAGAAGATCACTTCCAAAGTGGCTGTTAGAGGCTTCAGAGAGAAGAACTAGTGGGGAAGGAGTGGGGAAAGAAAGTCTGAACTTATTGTAAGAGACAGCCCTTTGATTTGCTAGAGCAGATAAGGATCAAAGGACACTGAAAATGACAACAGTTAAAGTGAACACATCTTCAAAAATAAAACAGTTGTTGTTAAACAGAACCTTGTGGTAACATGATTGTTTCTATGAGAACGTTCTAATCAGCTTAATTAAGAGTTAATTGGTAGATATTTGCAGGAAGGATGGCAAAGGACTCTTGCTTAAATCATCATTCTCTGCCATCAGTAAAACGATTTAGCATCCTTTCCAACCCAGATCCGATGCACGGTAAGGGGATGTTGGCAAATTATACTGCTACGGAATCTAAAAAGTCCTCCTAAAGTCTGTGCTTGCCACTGTATAGAGGAGAAAAGCACAGAGATTATACATAAAGGCAGACAGAATAGTCTTATTTGCACACAAACTATGCATGATTTGTACATCATCCACCCGCCCTCCAAAGATACACACTGTTTTCTGACAGGAATTCACTAATGTTACTGGGATCATGCCTACAGCAAATACAGCACCTATCAAAAAGGTGCAATAAAAATTCTGAATCATTAAAACATTTGAAAACATGCTCACGCACTTAAGTAATGTACACTCTTTATTCGCTGACAACTCCTGAATGAAAGCTGAATGAAAATAAGAAGTTGATACATGGACAAAAAGCATTTAAACATGAAATACCCTCATTTTATAGTATTGGAAATCTGTGCCGATCACTGGATAGATTTCTGTTCACAGGAAGGAGGCAGACTTGTTGGAATTTCTGACATGATTTATCTTCCCAGTGATAAGCATGTTGCTTTGGTATTTTAGTCTCACTTGCAATGCTGAATTTCCTGTTTTGTAACATTTATAACCATGCCACAGCAGCTCAATAACATGACATTTTAAAGGCACAAACATCAATGCATTGTTCCAGCAATATGGAAGTTCCAGGTCCAAACAAACAGCTCAAAACCTGATAGTACACCCACACAGTTCTGCTCATCACATTCTTATGTTCGCAATGATGCTAATAGTTACCCTGCCTCTGTATATGATACTGATGTGGACATTGCCTTCCCCATGCAGAGCTAGTAGAGAAGGAAAAAGAAAAAATAAGCCAGAGGCAGTTCCTAGTGTAACCATGTCAGTATTTGCTAGCGTGAGCCCACTGAACACAGCTTGCAAGTGTCCACATACCTACAAAGAAAGTTCCAGTCACACAAACGTTTGGTAGTGAGGCAGGCAGCCTGCCAGTGCTGGTGTACCAAGTCTGTGATGCTTCACACTCTCATTCAAATATGGAAGCCCCTGAGGAATCTGCATAGACATACAGGATAGCCACCATACAGAAATAAAAATGAGTAAATTGAAAAGTTTTCAATTCTTGAAACTTCTATTCAACTTTTAAAGAGTAAATTTACTCTGATAACGTTCTGCATGAATGAACTCCACAAACCCTAGCAGCTTTTCTGCTTACATTTTGCTTAAAAGAATGCTGACATTCTTAAAGAGCTCTCTCTATCAAATGTGTGTGAGGTTTTCTAACAGGTGCAGCTCCTTATATGCTCTGACACAATTAAATGATTTGCTATTTCACACAGCTCAAAAGATTTTCCTCTGGAAATGACATTGGCAATTGAGGGGTACCGAACAATAGAACTGAAACCTATTGTGCTGTCTTCCATTAGCAGTCCTGTGCTTTGAGCCATTAAATCTGACAAAATAAACAGTGATGTTAGCTAGCCATTGAAAAAAATAAGAGAGAAGAGCACAGATATGAAACCCATCTTTTTTTTCCTAAGATATTCACTGACTACTTACGTACATAAGCATATACATATCAAATCCAGCACACACTGTGAGAAGAACTGAACTGGCTCCTGTAACAGAGGCTTAAGATGCTTCTTACCACATGCACTCACTACAAACTGGGGGTGCAGAATTCCTTCTAACTAAGCATCAGTGAATGAGACCAATCCTGGGAATATACAATTTTTCACCAATTATTCCTTTGTTCTGTAACCTCTTTGGGGAGCTTATTCAACTAGAAACTCCCTGTGAGCAGAGAATAAACTACATGGAATTTAAATACCTATCTGTTTTGTCATTTTGAAATAATTCATATTAAAATAGCAACCAGATTCTACTGGCATCCTGTAAAGCTTCCAAAAAGCTTAGAGGGTTCCAGTATACCCAATACCCTATGAATCTATTTTTAAAGGAATACCCCTTTCAGATTTCAACCAGTTTTCATGGTTGTTTCAGCCCTTAGACAAAAATTCCAGTATGCTAGGACAAGGTTATCAGCGTGCCTAACCAGCCTCAGCTAACTGCAGCTACATCTCACTCCCTGGAAAAAAACAGTGATATTAACTCCCTATCAAAGCATTACCAATGCATTATTATGGCAGACAATAGGGATTAATTTTAAAAAGAAGGAAAAGCAAAATGAGTCAAAGCTGCCTCAACTGCTCGTCCCACTGACAGTGGGATAAATTTTGAGGTAATGGCAATCCTCTCTTTCCTTCAGTGAAGCCAGGACTCCCCTCTTACTATTTTAATGAGAGAATTCAGCAGCTGCACATCAGCAATGTCCACCTACAGACACCCACACAGACACATAACCACTGCCTGCAAGTGCCAGAACTTCAAAGAACAAAGAATATATTTATATTTCAATGTTTGTTCAGTATTAGAAAGAAAGCGCATAATAATGACTCGAGCAGGTGGCAGAGGTGGGAATGTGCTTCAGCTATCTGGCATTTTAAAGTAGAAGAAAGCTACATCTATAAACTGATCATTTACTATGCAATAGTCTATTTTTATGGATTCATCATCATATGGAAACAACCCCACTATCTTTTTTACATGGCCATTCATTTTTAATTGCACGGACCACAAATACATTTATTCATGCACATCACAGATGTAGGTATGTATCAGTATGTGCAAGAGGTATTGCAAATATATTGTGCAGCTGCAGTGAACATTAGAACTGCTATCCAACAAATACGTCTGAAATCTACATTTGCAGTTTTGCAGGGAATAAGAATCAGCCTGCCTTAGCAAAAGGAGCTTTGATGCTGACTTTTTACTCTTATTGCCAGAGCAACTGTTTCTATTCTGGAAAACTGAAAGTATTTTCTCTTGTAAAATACACGTGAAAAAATAGAAAATGAGTTAAATATATGTAAATGGCAGGCTGATACGAATCAGTGAAGAACATGAGAAGCAACCACAGGGAGCTCAAGCACTGTCTGCAGACATGTAATGCAAACCCTGTAGGCAGCCTGCATTTCAGAGCACTCCCCAGACAGGGCTGAGGCTTAGGACAACACCTGAACTTGGAATCCATGCTGATGCTTTCTGACTTGGCTATTTATAACCAAGTGCTCTTCTGGCACTAAGCTGGAGCCAACTGCCCATGAGGATGGGGAGGAGCGATGTACTGAACCTCTGGTGCTGAGTGGAGGCTTTGTGCCTCCAATGAGAATAGAGAGGGCAGCACAGGGCTGAAATGCTACCCTAAACAGAAAGATTAATCTTCCTGACAGATAGCAAAAAAAAAAAAGTAATGGGCTTTTCTCCCCAGCAGCCTTCTTCTCCTTTACTGTCTTGTTTTGACTCAGCACTAACTCCACTCTTCTGATTTGTTCTTTTGTTCTCTTGGTTCCATTTAGCCTACCCTTGCCTCCTACAGATTCAGGGTTTCTTTAGGTTTTGGGATGTTTGTACATAAATTTGAGCTCTCAGAAACATGGGGTTTGGTTATAATCAGAATTTAAGAAAGCAAAATAACCTCCAGTCCAATGGTCAGATTTCTGCTGGTTTAAAGAGCCTGGGTATCAGTAAAAATAATGATTTATTCTGCATAACAATCTAGTTCTAAACCTTCCAGCTACTTTAAATTTGCCAGTATCATAAATGTCACAAATTTCTCTTGTCCTTCCACTTGCCTTGGCAGCATTTTGAAATGGTATTTCTGTGGAACATTTGAACTTTGATTGCTATCTCTTTAGCTTATAAATATGCACAGTACCACAGCTAGCCCAATGCGCACATACTATGGCTTCTCTTTTTTCAGAGGCTTAACAGTACAAGATATGCAAATGAATTTTCAAACTCCAAACCTTCTCTATCCTAAATTCCTGGTAGCCTTCCTTCCCAGAAAGATGTGTGAACTGTCATCATTTCCAAGTGTCGTGAAAATGTTTTGTGCCTTAGTCATATTTCAGCCGATGACAGCCAGTATCTCATTCAATCTCACCAGAGCCGTATCCGACAGTTTCTTATCAGCAGTCATTGCAAAAGTCCATCACACAAAACAAAAGGTTTAGCTCTCCAAAGGACAAATCAAATTGGCACAGGACTGCAAAGCTTTTAGCATGTTCACCTCTATTTCCCATGCAATATTTACTTAGGGAGATATCTGAAAATACTACTTTCAGGCCTCAGAATGTACTTGAACTGAGTCATTTACTGACTGAGAGCAATGATGATATGCAAACACTGGACTCTCATTTTAGTTTGTTTTAAGGATGCTATCATCTTTGGAATCAACAAAACAGAGGTTGAAAACACATGAGTTAGGGCTTTCTAGCTGTGCACTGCAGATAAGCACTAGAGAGACATTTGATTTTCTGACACCTCATGCAGCAATTTGGCCACACACAGAGTACACTAAACCCAACTGTTACAGAAAAGACAGTATGCAAAGAACAAGCATTTGCTTGCACTTAACAACATGGGACCTTCTGCAGTAAATAATCTATCACCACTTGCTTGGAGTACTGGGCCTCCTCTCTTGGGGACATGCAGAAACATTGCTGGCAATGCCATGGTTCTGCAGGACGCTCACTAAAAAGACTAAGGAAAGCCATAAATTAGCAATGCATAAACCAATATAAACCAGCAGCCAGACGGAGGAAGCAAATAAGCAAAAGTCACAAAGTCACATTCAAATATCTGTCTCTAGCAACTGAGATACATAATGAGATTTTAGTGCCATTGTGATGCCATGACATTTTGGTACCTTAAAAAGTTAGTTGAGATTATTCTTATTAATAGGTCACTTGTAAACATGGCAGAGTGGGTTTGTTTTTTTTTTTTGTCTTAATATTACAGAAACAAGGCACAGGGAGATTTTCTGAAGAAATCTTTTGCATTTAATGGTCAAAAGAGGAAAACAAGAAAACTTCTGCACATTTTGGCAAGATACTTGTTGAGTTTGGATAAAATTACTATTAAGAACTTGCAATGTATTTTTCTCCCACCTCCATTTGTCTACTTCATCATAACCATCTTTTACAAGACAGGAAAAAAATAATCAAGACATCCTGTAAAGGTGAGTGGGTACAATACAGCCTCTCATCCCCTGAAACCAACAAAAAAATGTCTAAAATTCTCAGTTTAAGTATTGTAGAATTCTGTACATTTTAGTAATTTTCTGTGAAAATAGCCACTAAGAACTATTGCTGGGCCTTACACATCTCACACATGCAACAGAACACATCAGCGTATCAGTTTATTCGAGAAAAATAAGTAGTATGACTTCTAAAGAACTTTTTAACCTTTTAATTATAAGAACATGGGCTTTTGAAGCAAGCTGGCTCTCAGGTCACTAAGTCCCTCCCTGCTCTCCACTGATGTGTATACTGATGATTCTGCTATATTCCATAAAAGATAAAATGCAGAGAAATCCAATGCGCTGCTTCTCCTTTAGGAATTCATTTGCTGATAAACAGTTATACCGTCAAGAATTATAACAGAGTAGGGAGACATCAAAAGAATGTGCCCAACTTCTTTCTTTTGCACAGTACACATCTGCAGTGGCTGTGTTACCCAAGCTGTTTAAGAAAACATAAATCCTCAAATTCAGGGCAAGCACCGTATTGGGTACAGACTGTCAGACCCAGGCTGTAAGGTGAATTCACTCCATCTTTAAAAGCCTATAAAATGGTTTTAAATGCCCTACACTTCCAACAACAACAAGTGTTATTCAAAACATATGCAACATATTGGGATACAAATGAGCAGTGCCTATATACCTCAGCCCTGCTAATGCCTTTAAACGACGCTCATCCATATATGCTATAACATTCCATATTGGGTTTGGAAACAGATAATTCTGAGTTTCATGAATAACCAAAATGTTCTTGAAAAGCATCTGTTTTCCTGACTCTTCTTATTCTCCTACATTTCTGTTACAAGTGACAAATATGGTAGAACAAAGAAGAGAGAAAGAGAACATTTCAGACAACTGTCAAATAAAGCTTTTCTACAAAAAGTTCATTCATAAGATGCTCATTCATAAGTTCCTTTTTTAGTGCAATAAGACATGCAAGGATGTCATATCACATTCAGGAGAAAACACACCAGAACACAGTTAGTCCTAATTTTATTCTTTGATTAACCTGTGAACAACATGTTTATTTACCTTCTTTAAACAACACAGGCTTTGCTGCTCTGAAACACCTCACTCATTGGTAGATGTAAGCCCTTATGATATAAATAATCTGTTAATGTATTCCCCATTGAAGCCAAGTTCTAATTTCTTTGTAATTTATGGCACACGCCAACTAATACTGAAATACATTATAGAATCCAGACCTTAAACATTGCCAAGTAATCATGAGTATGAGGAAAATATGTTAACATATTGTTGGTTTGAAATTTAAAGACTATCCAAGTGTTTGATTTCAAATTGGTAACAGTGCAATAACACAGATTCCCTTTTGAAGCTTTTATTCCACAACTGATAATATATTGACAATATACTGTGGACTACACTAATGTGTTTCTAAAAACACAGTGATTGTAGCCTATAGCACAGATTACAATTACTGAAATACAGCATGATCTCAGGTGGAAAATACACAAAACAAATCTTAGGCAGATACAAAGAAAATTAATTCTTTGAGATGGTTTCTGTTATGGAAAATAAAATCACCAATTACTACAGTAAAAATGAAGCAGATCTGTCCTTTCCCTGTAAAGCCAGAATACAGATTGAACACTGGTATGTAGATGCCCCTCTGTTCAAATCCAAACATCCAGTGATGTGGCTGTGCAAGACACTGCCATGGTCATGGTGCATGGTCATGCTCCATTATGGTATTTGTTTCCACCTGCCATCTGTCTTGCCTTGTGTTTGGGGAGCAATGAAACCTTGTATATTAGCCAAAAAGAGAGATCAAACTAGCTGTGAGGGGACATTTAATTCATTTCTGACTGCAAGATGAATTCTCTTTTATTTCCCATGCTAGTTCCTATGTTCTAAACTCCTAAGATTATATTTATTAAAACTATGATGAAAGTCTTCAGGCTAAAAGCCAAAGATATGGTAATTGAACCAAAACTGGGAGAAGTCTTGCAGCAACAATACTACTTTGTGAGAATGCCAAAACAGAGGGAACTCAGTATAACTGCTTTGCAGAGCAATAGCACATTTTCACTGTGTGCGCTGCGGTTTTGAGGCAGATGTGACAGATTAGAGGAAGTACCAAAGCAGTCACTGTAACGACACCTGGTTCTGCTTCCAGCCCACCTATTTCACTAAAGTCCAGTATAAGTCAAGCACAGGAGAGTGATAGGGAGGATCCTCTCGCTGTTGAACACCTTATTTGTAATATAAACCACTGCACGTGCTTACAAGAATAATTTATCAATGACTGCTGAAAGCCAATCTTCCAGCATGCAGGGATTTGTTAACACATCACTCAACAATGCAGCCAGAAACTGCAGGTTATTGTCCAGATGAGTGAAGCAGACACACTCTAGATTCTGATACAGGGCATTAGCCTGTCTGAAACCTATGTTCAAAGAGCAAATCCCAGCTGATCAGCATCCTTAAGTCCCTTTACAGCACCACCGGTACCTTCTGCTGCTTATAGCTCATTTCTCCTCCAGGTTTCCCCCATTGTTCCTAGGTTGGTAACACCAACACAAATCCACCTACATTAATGTAAAGAGGTTTTCAAATACAAGCTAGGTATAAATAGCATCAAACTAATTCACAGGGATCTCAGAGCCTCTCCATGGTCATTGTACAGCTCATGGGTCATCAGCATCACAGTGACTAGAGTAACACTGAGCCCCTGGGTTCAGCCTGCACTGCCTGCAGCTGCCTGCATAGATTCATGTCAAAAAGCCAATTCCCTTCCCTATCTCTCTTTTTTGTAGGATTGTGTAGCGTTGTTGCTTGTTTCATCCTAGTAACTCAAAGATGACACTGCATACGACTAAAAAGTAACTTCTTGTGATACCACTTGTGTTAGCCACTGCTTTTCCTGTCATGCCCACGTTCTGGTGGCTGCCCTCAGGACCCCACATCATACTGAGCTGTTTGTTTTCTCTCACCCTTCTTGTATTCATCCACAAGCCCCCAGTGATTCACACATCAGTTCCTAGCAACACAGACTACTTTTTCTCTGTCAAACAAACTGTCAGCAGGTAACTGCCCTTGCTTCTGATGCCATTCTGAAACTTAACAGTGCTAAATATAGGCTGATGTAAATACAGTCCTTCTAGCCCATATTTCATTATTTTGATTTTCTTTTAACAGACCTTTTGTAATAACACAAATGGGCCAGCAGCAAGATGCCCACGAATATATTTTACTGAAAGTAGCTTAAAATCCTACCTCCATTGTTGCAAATTACTGACTAAACTATATACGCTGTGTGCAACAAAAATGGATTTGACGCACACAGTGTGTCAGCTGCAGTGTCTCGTGATAAAGCTATTTCAGAAGTAAGAATAATATTTAGATAAGCTCTTAAAAAACAAATGACAGCAGTGACACAAACCCCACTTGATTAAATATGTATCTCCTGATTTCTTTCAATACCTTAAGAAAACTTCATGGCTCTCTCTTATTCACAGAGGCAGCTATCTCCAGAATACGCAGGTTCCAACCTGTACATCTTGCTGCGCTAATGTAACTGGGAGACATTATTCTTGACACACAGATTTACATTTCTTATTGGAAGCTCAGAAGCATTCTCTCTCTCTAGCTGAACTTCTTCAGCCTTAGGTACACACCTGCATTCTTTCATCAGCTCTCAGAATCCTATTTAAAAACCTTATCTGAACACCCTGTGTTCACATGGGCTGAAGAGCTCCTGTTTTGAACACAGGTCTGTAATTAGTTTCCTCTGCATCATAATGCAAAGGTGGACATTTCAGATGAAAATCAATAGCTTTAGTTTTCTTTTTGCCTCTCAATATAATACTCTATATTTTTTTCTCAGAATAAATAAATCATCATGTAATGCATTACCTCACCCAGAAGTTATTTTCAGTGAAAGTACCACTACCTACAGCCTTAATTCTCGAAAGCCAATGCTTATGGTAAGTCAGAAATTAGGGGAAAGCAATTGTCACGCCTGTGACTGGTTCCAATGTTTTATTCTTTTTAGATGCAACTGAAATGGGAATATTTTTGCTGAATGTATATCAGTGTTACACTTATGCATAAAAATAAAGTATTTTCAGATTGGAGTGCACTTCAAATTCAGCCTCTCAATATACAAGCTTTTATGCTCCTCTTGAGCACAAGTGAATGAAACCAAAGCTTCAATATGTTGGTCCTGTAAATGTAGCCAATTTAAACAGGCAAGGTAAAAATAATGCTGTTCTAAAACAATGGAACAAGCATGTGAATAGTTTCCATTGTTTCTAGAAGTGTTAAATCCAAGGTCCTGTAACCAACCACGGTCTCTATCACTCTAAAATCACCTTGTACCACAGCACAATCACAGAAGAAGGGATTTTTGTGTTTTAAGTTGTCATTGCCCAGTTTTGGGATGAATAGTGGCGGCAGTACATACTGCTGAGCAGTGCTGGCATACATAAACGCAGTATCATCATCTAAGAAAGCTGTAGGCATCTGGTACCTACAGATGAAATGACCCAAACCGGTCCATGACATTTTGAATGCCATGGTGCTACGTACATCTCCCAGAATTCAATCCACGTCATACTCAGCTCATGACCACATAAATACAGATGTGCATAGGGTTCCCAGAAGTCATCTTGGCAATTGTTGCTACCACAAAACAAGGTCGACTGTACCCTTTTCTCAAATATTTGTCTAACCTCTTTTTACAAACTCCAGTAGAAGAGATATAACAAGCTCTGAGCATTATTTGTTCAAGTCTCTTGTATCCTTCGAGATGGAGTTCTTTCCTACTATCTAAGCTGAATCTCCCACTGTTATTATCTCAATAACAATTCTAATGGCAATTTGGATCAAAGGAATATGCTTCTTGCTGTGGTGTGAAGTACAGTAAGATGACATTAGTCACTTTGCTTTCCAGTGACTGCCAACTTTCTATGATGAGTAGGGCAGTAAATGGAAATAAGACTCCTGCAAAATCACAAGGAATTCCATAAAGCTTCTGTCCGTGTTTCAAAGAAGCAATTTACCATAGCTAAGTGCAGCTTTCCTGTGCAAACAAATATTTGTTTTCCTAGAGGACAAAAATAAAGGCATATTTAAGCCAGCAGAATTTTCATCAGATTAAATTCAGAGGTGGAAGAAACAATTCAGGTAAATTAATAAATTACTTAAGCTTCTCAAGTGAGCTTTGAGATTTATATGTGACTGAATATAGCTTTTCCAGTTGCAATTAGAGGAACATCTGAAGATTCAGCTAGATCATTTAAAAAGCATTTGCAATTTAAATGGATTATTCAACTGAGGAATGGACAAATTGTGATTTTTCTTGTAAACACAGGTATAACTTCTGAAGTCTTTCAGACCACTGGATAAAAAGAGTAACATCACCACAAAAAAAGAACAGTAAAATGTTGGCTAGAATGAGATATTGGAGAGCTAGATAAATGCAGTTAAACATAGCAAATGCATTTACAAACTCATTGACAGCAATACTCAATTGAATTTCATTATTGAGGAGCATATTGCATAGATATCTTCTCACTTAACTATGCATTTCCCCTGAAATTGTTTACATCCTTAAAATGTAATTAGACAAAGGCTTTCAATGCAGTACTAGAATCCAGAATCAGACCCAGGGAAATTCAACACAGGTTTAGACAGGTTTGAAATAAGTAAGAGATTCATTACTTTTATTTTAGAAGCTATTTAAAACTCACAATTCAAGTAAGTGACATTTTAGTGTAAGTAAGGGCAAATCTGAATTGATCTGGAAAGCCTTGCTCTCCTGGGTCTAAATCAAAAAGACAAAACAAAATCACAAAGCAAACTCTCTTTCCAGACTGAAGATTAACCAATCCCTCAAACTAGAAAAAGTAAACCATCAAAATTCGCCAGCCTCTTACAAACAGAATTGTGCTCTGACATATGGATATGAAATGGGAAAGAAAGAGAGCTCTAGGTTTTGGAGCAGGACCATGATTTGGAATATCCACTCTATACCTGGGCAGTCATGACCCATTGTCCTAAAAAGCCCAATGACTTTGCAATATGTAATTTTTAAACACAGGCTTTGTTTGGTGAAGTTTGACTATAACAGGAATGGAAAAAGCAACAGACTTCAGAAATTCTAATTTCCCTAAATAAAACCTATCCTGCCAGCTACCATGACTGACATGTCTATTAGTTCTCTCAGTGGCAGTGGCAGCAAGATGCAATTGGTGAACATCTGGGCTCCTTTGTAGTCATTTCTGTTGTCAATCTACCTATTCAGAAATTTCTCAGGTGGTTTCTGACTGACCACAGATAACCTGCATTAGAAGACAGACACACATAGCAATTGGAGGAAGGCCACAGCAGTGTCATGTATTTGCATACAATAAACTAACCTTGAGCTTCATTACTTTATGTGCCTGTGTGCTTGACTTGCCACTAGAGCACTTGGTGCTGTACACCTGAACCAGCCTTTCTCATTCTCAACTGTGAGGCAGTCGTTTAAGGAGAAAAAGGAAAACAAACAAATCAATCAGGAAGGAAGCAAAAGCATGTTGCTAAAGTTAAAGTTTTGCAAATTATGTTGCTGTTTGTCAGGAGCTACAAAGGAAAAGAAATGCACACTCCTCTGCCTGCACATGTTGTGATTCTGGCAAAATTATCTGCTGGTGCAGAGTTACAGCTCTTTCATTAAACCCCATCCTAAGCACGTGCTACCCTTAATGTCCTAATTTTCCAAACTCTAAGCACATACATCAACACAGTAAATCACGGGAGTATTTTTATTTAAGTACCTGCACAGCATGTGAAGTTAAGCTTTTTTAAGATCAAGGCCTACAAAGATGAAAACAGGCCCAGGGGAACACATCGCTTCATTCAGAATTTCTGCACTGGATCAAATCACTCAGACAAAATATTTGCAAAACGCAACTACTTTTCTGTATATATTACATATATATATATACACACACACACATAAAATGAAGGTATTCTGGAGAACATGTAAGGAAAAAAAATCCACACCAAGCAAACAAACCAAAGCCATTTAACATTTACTGAAGGTGTTCAAGATTTTTTCCCCAGCCTTGGTGGAATTTTTTGCTCTAGATGTCTCTATACATTGGACACTGAATGTGCGGCACACGAATAAGAGACATGAACAAGAGAAAAGGGGAAAACATATCAGCATGGATTCACTGAGCTTTAAGATTCTGTCTCTTATTCTCTGGTTATGTCTACTTTCCTTTGCCTAGAACTCCTAGTATTGGAGTGGTAAAAGATCATTTAAAAGTATAGCATGACTTGTTTTACACAAGGACACTTCCATGCTGGGGCAAGCCCATTACAAATAAACTGCTACCTATCTATTTATATCCATCAGGCCAAGTATCATGTCAAACAGTAATTTATAGCTATTGTAATTTAGAACAGAATAACTCATTAGCTTTTGTATTACGCTTATATTAAGCTTGACATCAGGTAAAAAAAAACAAAAAAAAAAACCCAAAAAAACAAAACCCAAACATTTACACAACCTTAAAAAAAAAAATTACCCAATAAACCACATCTTCCCTAAAGGAGATGAAGTCTGAAAAGATACCTCAGCTATTTTTGTTTATTAAACATCTAGGACATGCTTTGCTAAAACAAGAATTTCACCCAGAAAGTCTTCATTAAATGTAAAAATGAGTTATCAACATATAGCTGTCTCAAGCAAGCTCATATTTATTTCCCTAAAGGACCAGCATGTGATGGCGTTATTCAGAGCTGTCTTCAGGTTCTGGAAAAGACAAATGAGGGGATTGTACACACATACAGGAGCTACTTCAGCACTTACCTAATTATTCAGGCAGTACTCTCAGAATCTTAGAAACCACCATATTGTTGGACATATTAAATACAAACATCTTAATCAACAACCACTAAACATTTCCTAATAGAAACAAATATTGGGACTGGTCTTATTTCTCATCCCTATTCTCCAAAGGAAAATATCATAGCACAGCAGAGTTTTAAAAGTACATACTGAAATTACATGGTAAGTTCTCTGAAATCTTATTTTATTTCTAAGTCCTACTTAAAACACGCACTTCATACAAACACAAGAAAAGCACTATGGTTTATCCTGTTGGAAATCAGTTTGCCAATAAAAAAAAAAGGCTATTCTGTCAAGAATTATAATTGTATAAAGAGATATCAAAAGGAGTTATTTCCTTCTGTTTCTACAGAGAAGGATTTCAGCTTTAAGCTTTGCTTTGAGGGGGGTTTTCCAATACCACAGTGCCTGAGCAACAGATACAACCAGGACAGCTTATAAACATACATAATGTTTCATTTTGCAGTGCATTGATACTTAGTGATGTGCAACCATTGTGGAGCAGCTCAGCAGCTGCTCAGCGTAAGAAATTTAAATTAGACATTAAAGGAACCTAATCTGCTTTATGATTAACAGAATGTTAAACACGCAGGCATCTCAGGCCTCATGGAACTTGAGCTCTTTCTGAGCAGTACAGAGTTAATCCAGTGCTAGCAAAACCCTTTTAGAGAATGCAGACATGAGAGAAGATAGGTCTATAATGTTTACTGAAACAAAATAAGGCATTTGTGTAACATCTTTGCTAGGACTTCATTGTATATGAGTACATGCGCATCAAGATGGACCATAACTTAACCTTTGTGGCTACTATGGGTTTTACTAAGATTTATACCGATTAAATTTTTCTAGCACAAAGAGAAATACTTTATGCCAGCTAATTGGACAGATTTAAGACATTACCAAAGCTATTCTAAAGAGCAAATGACAGCTACTGATTGCTGAATATACATCCTGTACATAATGATGAAACCTCTCTGAGAAGAAGTCTTCTGAACTGTTACACTGCAAAAACTAGCAGGTTTCTAGTGCTGGCACATGGAATCATGAGGAGGAAGGGGATGAAAGGATGCCTTGAAAAAGATTTTGATTACAAATGTCAAACTCACTGGCACATTAAATTATAAAAACAAGCCGATTTTCCAATACTTCCTGGTACTTTCTCATTACTTGACAGATGGGAATTTTTTAAGCAGTAGAAGTTGAAATCAATAGTTTTTTAAATGAAGAGTGGGTTGCCGTACCCAGCTTCCAGAGATTAGGGAGACTGGGCAGATATAACTAATATATCATATACTAGTCGTTCAAATATATAAGCAAAATATACGGTCTGCAAAGCTCCTAATTGCTCACTGATAGAATCTATGATCTTTTTCCTGCACATTTTTGTTCTTGGCAATATTTTGACTCCCTCAAGAAACAGTCCAAGATCAGCTATATTATACCACATAAATCTCCATTAAAATTAAGGACAGAGTTTCCACCCATCCCCATGTGTATTATTTTGCATTTTAACTGTACTTGCACTACAGAGAAATAGGATTTATCCTGTCTAATGTGCTTGAGTGGATCTCAGGAGACTTGGGCTTAAGTGCTCTTTATGTCACAGACTGTAGATAACACTGAGGAAAAAATACTTTATCGGTTCCCATGCAAACAGCAAAATACCATTTGCCTGCTGGCCCTTGCCCTACAGATAGGTATAGCTGAGAAGAGACAAAGTATGTGAATAATTCCATCCACATCAAAGTTGTAGCAGCTCAACTCTTATCACTGCAGGGAAACCAGCACAATGTGGGGAAAGTGGGGTAGCTACTCCACAGACCAACGCTGTCTTTATGTCTCCAAGGTTACTCTAATATTGAGCTCATTCTGAAAACAGGGTTGAGAAATTGATTTCAAAACCAAAACAAACCCCAGAAAACCCCACAAGCTCCATGCAGGGCCATTCAACCAGGATCTTGGTTGCTGGTTTTTGATGTTCCTACCACAAGCTGAAGGACCATGATGGACTCCTTCAGAAGCCAGATCTTATCTGGAGAAGCTCTGTCAAATGCCAACAACTGCTCTCATTGTCACAGTCTTCTCCCATGATTTAACCACTTCTCTCTTCAGCACTCACAACAGTTCAGAGCAGGCCAGTGCTACAGCACTTACACTTTTTTAATCACTCTGCATATAAAACACTTTCTCATCACATTTAATTCCCCCTGTTACACTTTCCTGTCTATAGCTGCAGCTCATGGAAAGTTTTCAGTGGGGTTTTTTTAACTCTTGAGACTGGCATCTACAGAGTTAATTTTTAAAGCTTAAAGAAGTAAAATCACCTCCAGGCAAACCCCTTATGAGCAGTAAGCACTGCCATTCATTTCTAATCCCTGCTTCTCTACACTCACAGGAAATAAGCGTGAGAAATATGGGTACTATGAATCATTTATGGTGTTTCCCCTGCATGAAAAATTGCTTTCCTTACCTATATGATCAGGGTGTCCATTTCAGTTTGTCATGCCTTTCAGATAGCAGCAGTAGGTCAAAACAAAGACCCTTTTCTACCCATACCCTCACAAGGGCAGATAGCTGGAGTAACTTGACTTGAAATACAGCTGTTGCCCTTCTGCTAATTGCCACACTGCCCACTTCTGAGCTATACCCTGAGGCAGCTTCCTCCAGCTCATCGCTTAGAGGAAGCATCACCTCAGGAAACATAGTTTCTGATATAATGCTATAGAATAATGAAGTTGCTCAGTCAATAATGAACTAAAAGTTTGTGCAAGAAGTTAAATTCATTTTAATATAATTCTGGAAACATCATTTTTACTTTCATTTAATTTCCATTCAGTTCAATACTGCGAGTGCCTGCATCTGTTAACTGGTTTTCCTGTGACAGTGTTCACAGCAATGACCACTTTAAACACTAACACAGTCATCCTCTCTCTCTTCTCAGAAAGCATTCTGAGGAGCTATGAGAAGCAGTGGTGGGAGCAGGGAGAGGACGGTAGTGCATGGCACACTGCTACTTCCCTCCATGGTTTCACATACAGCCTACCTTTACTCTGCAACAGGTCTGCAAGCAGAGTGTTTGGAAGGTGAAAAATACTTGCTGCACCACTTCATATTCCTAAGATTATTATCTATCACTGTAATACAAAAACCAACCACTCTTTGCCTGAAAGGATCCTGTGGGGTATATGAGGGCAAAATGCCCAGCTGGAGCAAGCTGCAACTCTTCACTGCAGATTTTGCTCTCATACTATCAGTATAAAAATCTACATTAAAGTGTTAATAGTGTGTCCCTCTTAACCCATGTGCTGCAGAACCATGCAGTCCTGGAGAATAAATAAAAAACCCCATGTGATGCAATACTCTTCTCAATTCTAGAAGGAGTGCCTGATGGTTACCCCAATCTGATGTTAACAGATAAATCTAGACATGCTATACACACAACCCAGTACTAGAATTCTTTTAACGCCACTGTTTCCTTTAGTCTTATTCCAAAATTCCAATAAACTGTGGAGTTGAAAGTTTTCTGGTTCATATTGTCTTGTCACAAACCTCTTTCCCAATTTTGACATATAGTTGATAATATTGGATTAAGTTGTATCCATGATTTTTACTATTTGTCCTCTTTTTCTTATTGATGATTTTATACTTTAGCAAATAACTCCCATTTGAGGTAGGAACATTAGTGTATTATGTGCAGTACCACAATGCTGATAGTTTTTCATACTTTCTATTTTCCCTTGAAATAGGTAGGTTAATAGATGCTGCTCTTATTGCAGGGAGTTACTGTCTTTTGTGCAGAAACACACAGAATCAAGTCCCCATGGATCTTAAATCTAAAGCTGAAGTAACTTTGGGCACTCTTCATCCACTGCAGTTGAGCTTTGCAGGTGGTGGGGGCTGCACTGCCTTCCCTTTTGCACCTATATCAAATAAAATGGAAAGACACAAGGACATCTGAATACAGCAACTATTCATAGCCATCAGGTCTTGTACACAGAGTCAATCTGTCTTGTATTTCCAGGCATTATTTATCCAACTTTGTGATATTTTTGGGTTCTTTGTCTCAAAATCCTGTTTTTTAACCAAAGAATCTTCCTCAGGCCAATCAAAATCAAATTAGGATCTCCGGCTGGTTTCAGATTTAGTGTCAGCACAATTGTTTGTAAGAGAATAAAAACCTTGCTGTTTGCTATTACAATAAATTTCAGCCTGAGAAAGACACTGCATTAGCACTAGGATAACTGTGATAATCTGCTTATTTTAAATATTTTCTACCATAGTGAAGATTGCCAAATGACCTTAGGTTTCTGCTAGTAAGTTACTGGCAGCTTCTAAACTCAGCATCATCCATAAACAGGATGTCCCTAAAATTGCTAAGCTTAAATAGTGTTTCATATCAACTCACCACACTTGAAAGGGAAGAACGGTAAGAAAAGGAGAAATAAAAGCCAGATAGGTAAAACAATGCCTGAGAACAGAATATATATGTACTTAGAAACTAATACTTTCAAAGGCAGTCAGAGAAATTACACTACATCTTCTAATTGCAGTGGGAATGTCAGCTCCACAGTGGCCACTCTAAAGTTCAGCTGTAATTTTGCTGTTAAATCTCTCCAGTTGATGCCTTGATATTATGCCACCTATCAGCACTTTAAAACCTTCTTCAGTGCATGGTGACTCACACATCTCCCTGCAGGCATCAGTGGACTTATTAGACTCCTCCAGAACTTTTATTTTCTGACTCACTTAATGAAATGTGGGTTTCTTTATTCTAATACCTACAGCAATTCTGTACTTAACTCTGAGTTACCTACATTTTTTAGTCTATAAATAGCAACTTGCATTTACAATTCATACGTTTGCAGATCTCAAAGCACTTTGCAAAAGGTATTTTCCCCACTTGCTTCTCAAAACAGAAAGTATGAACAATCTCAATTACTCATTTGCTAAAATGCAACCATTTTTAGCCCTTCACAATGGTATGATATACTCTCATCAGATGATATTGTTATCCTAACAATATAAAGGTGGTAATAGAACAGGCAATAGCAACAACCATTTTACATGTTGAAGCAGCAAGAAAAAGAACTCCAACTTGCACTCTAAAGATGCTGCAAAATCAACAGGCAGGGAAGAAGCTCTAGACCTACTTCAAAGTGAAGCAATAAAGCATGCGAAGAGATTACAAGTGCTGAAATTAATCTAGTGCTTTACATCATAGTCTTTTACAGCAGAATGCATTAACACCATGCTTCAATAAGCATAGCAATAGATGGAAAGATGTAATAGCATCTCAGGATCCTAAATAATACATAGGAAGCTTTATAAGGGGGGGAACTGTTTTCTACTGCTGTGGATCTGAGATTTTTCGCAAGTGCTAAACATGATTGCCTTCCATCAGAATTAAAGGAAATATAAGCCAGACTAAAATGCAGCATGTTTACACTGAGTATTCTGGCTTCAATAATATTTGGAGTCTTTCAGAAGATATGGAATGAATTTCATTTCGGCATCATTTGACTAAATCTTACCCTAGGTTTGCTTAATTATAGAGACACTGGAAGAGAGATGCGATCATAAATCCCACACAGTGCTGGGAAGCTATGCTAGGTAAAATTCAGCTAATAGAAAAGAGGTGTCTCCTGGGAGATTCAGCATGGATACACCATAGAAACAATGATAAGAAAGCACAACCGTATTAATTATGTGCAATACTTACTAGCTTGTCTTTTCCAATGTATTTACTCTGAACATTTGTAAGTGCTTTATTATTCATTTCTCAAAACCCCAGCACACAGAAGCCTCCCAGTTTCTCTTTTGACCAAATTCCTAGTCACTTCAAAAGACAGAGCAGAAAAGAGCACTCTTGTCCTTACAGAGAGCCACAGCCCAGCAGAACCTAGCAATTCTTCAGCACTACTGGAAGCCTGTGATGAATACAATGCAAACCAGATGCCCCCTCCTGTCATCCCAGCTCACTACCAGTATTTTCTTATAAATAACTCAGATAACAACTTTTTAATTAAATAGGCTTGAGTTTCAAATAAAGATGATGATGTTCACAGGTTTCCTTTAAGCTTCTATCTATTCACACCAACACAGATGAGACCTTCAAGTTACTCAATAGACCAATCACAAACCCAACAAAAAGCAGAGAAAGCACAAAGGCAATCAAATTAAGACCCACCGGATCTTAAAACTCCCCCTGCAATTCTGACTATCCATTTAGCCTTCTGCTTTGTGCATTCTTAAGACAGTGACAAGGAGAAAAGGTACAAAATAGTCTCCACAGATGGTAAATGAAATCCTAGAATGAAGCATTTATGATTGGCCTACTCTGATAAATCAGAGCACTGTCAGTCCCAGGTAATCTAAATCACATAGCGCAGTTTTGATGTGACAAACACATTGATCCTTGCTGATAGTTGCTTTGCATCGTTTATTTGAAGCACACATCAAGCCAGGCATGTAGGAAAATGGTCTTACCCAGAGATAAACTTCTCAGTTGATTGAGTCAAGTTCTGTTGGAAAACACAAATCCTGAAATTTTCTTCCAGGTTGTTTTTTAATTAACACCTTGCTCAGAGCTAATTCGCAGTCTTTAAAATAAGCCTGTGAGACACTTTGATCTCTCTTCTTCTACACCATTTTTCTTGGTTGACAGGGAAAACTTCCTCTGGTCTTGCTGTGGTACGTGTTAAAACAATAGCCAGGTTATATCCTTCCCTCGTTATCTGTGGTGTAACATAGCATCTCACCTTTTTGCATACAGTGTATAATTTGCTCCAAATAGCAACTACTCTGACTACACTGCAGCCCTATTCAAGTGACTTGACTGTGTTGTTCAAGAGAGTTAAGTTCTGCATCATTCTGACATATCTGTTAACAAGAACTTGGAGTGTTTATTCATGTAATCATGCATTTATTGTTATGCTGCAGCCTTTTTTCAGTGCTCACACTTAATCCCTGAGGTTCTCCCACTGATCAAAAAGCCAACATGGCAATCTAACTAAAAGCAATCAGCTTTGCAGACCCTTTCTTAGTGAAATGAATACAGTAATTGTCTGCCTCTGGATGAGGCGAAGAAGCCATGCAAAAACCTATCTTGGAACAGACTTCTGAATGCTCAGGAACTGCTTTGTAGGACTTCATGTGCAACATGGCATACAGTTAGAGGAAATGATTCTGTTTCCAGTGTAACTCAATATACTGTGATCAACAGTAGAAACCAAGTCCTGAGTTCAGCCCAATCCTTCTGCACAGCTTGAGGCAGTGACTGCTGTAAGTTGAAACTTAATGCCTTCTCACTGAGCTAGCCTGGAGTTAGAGCTTGCTCACATTATACAAAGGCTACAAATGGACCTTGTGCCTTTCAGAAATATACCAGATTATCCAATATCAAAACTTCACCATCTATTCAAAGCAGCACTTTTATCTGGCAGTTTGATTTTTGCTTTTATTCTTTAGGGTACTGTACACCTGATATTTTGTATAAATGGAAAAATATCTTTCAGATAAACCAAACTAAGAAAAAAATATTTCCAATAATTTTTCTTTGTTTAATATGGCTATGATATGTTGAAAGTACAGGTAAGTAGCCTAGAATCTTCATTCTGTTCTTTGAGACAGAAGATAGCAGAACAATTGACTTTTTCTACTGATTATACACCAGGTACTCCACAGAGAGAAAAATAAGAGTAATGAGATGGAAAACTGAACTGAGTGTTTCACTAGTGCTGCTGTTGTCTGAATGTTGATCAATAAGGCAATAAATAAGCTGCCAAGTTAGGCATATCTTAGCTGTGGATTTTGGACATAATTCTCTAGAGCACTTTTAGGCAGAGAAAGAGGTTGATTTCTATTGAATCCGTATTCAAATTTAAGCTTTAGAAACAAAATACAAATCTTCAGTTAACACTGAAGGAATCCCTTCCTTCCACTTCAAGAGAATAAAAACATCTTTCTGCTACAATGTTCAGAAATCTAAATTTCTGTAACAGCTATATCCAAGTCCTTCAGATTTTTCTGTCAATGACTCTGGATAAGATGTGTGTAAAAAAAGCAAAGCATCAATAATTACACACTGGATACTTCAAAATGAACTGGACTTTTAAATATAGCAAATAAGATCGGTACATAGCCCTAAGATGCCTACTAAGAACGGCTTCCACCCTTGGAAGTTTTCAAGACTTCAGTAGGCAAAATCATGGCTGACCTAGTAGTCCTGTTTTGAGCAGGAGGTTGGACCAGAGACCTTCAGAGCTCGTTTACAACCAACACTTCCCTGATTCTCTACATGTTTCAAAATAAACCAAAACTAATATTTATTTCTTTCGTTATTATATTTTCTTATTCTCTTTCCTCTATATAGTTAAAAACATAAGAAAAAAGCATATCTTTTTCCAGAAGGAACATTATTGAAAGCAATCAATTAAAAGGAATGGACAGCCAGAAGACTGCTGTAGAAAACTATAAAAATTAAAAATAAAAAAGTGAAAATATTTCCAATCAAAACCAAACAAAAAAAGGTTAAAATGAGAAAAGCATTAAAGATGCTATAATAAATATGCTAAAAATTACATAATGGAAGCAAAAGTAAGGCCAGTCTATGCTATACGAAGAGAACAGCACAACTCTGCAGAAATACAGCTCTGCATTGGAGCAGCAAACAAACTGTGACAATCTGAGAGCCAATTAGTTAATTGGAATTAAAATTAAAGGAAGATTTTTTTAGGAATCAGAGCAACCTGCTTCAGCTGGTTTGCCTGAACTGATTTATTAATACATGACTGCTATTTGCCTATATTGTTTAAACATGGACGCCCTTTAACCATACTGTGAGATAATCTGAACTTCTTCAATGATTTTACAACATTAATCTTTAAGCCTAACGTTACTTCAGTGAACAAACCTTGCCAAATGTTTTCATTTCCTTTCTGAAACATGATCTCTAAATGGGTGGTTGCTCTCCAAGCTATATCCATACCTCTGTAAACAGCCAATTTTGTAAGAGAAGTCACAGACACTACACTATGGGGTTTTTCTCTCCTGGAAGCAGAAGAGGTGGTATATGACCTGGAGCATCTGAGTTTTCCCAAGGAAAACCTGCAGGGAACAGCCTGATGTATTTAACTTTAAAAGAAGAATTACAGAGCCAGATCACAATTCATTCAAAAATATGTTGTCTGAATTGGCTCATTTTCCCTAGGGGAAGGAACTTCACGTGACAAAGCAAAAAGAGCTCGCTACCTTAAAGTGACAACTGGCTGCCCCTCAGTTTAAGAAATGCCATTGGTCACTGATAACAACTCCTGAAGGTCGCAGTTACTGGTGTGCTTTATTTCTCATTTTTCATGGTATTTATGACCTTTGCAAAAATCACTTTCAGTATGTAAGCTCTAACTCAACTTTCTGTGTTTTATATACATCTTGCATGGACTGTCTCCAAGAGACACATCAGTCAATCTGAGCAAGGCAGGGCAGCAGTTCTCAGGCTCAATATCGGACCATTGACAGCTCTCCTGATGTTCAGCAGAAGTACTGCTCCTCCTAGCACAATATGTGGTTAAAGACCATTTTAGGCTGCTGCCAGAACACAAACATGCTACAAGTCAGCTAGTTTCTATGGAAACCACACTCAGTAAGACAGATACCATAGGTCACTGCTTCAACAAAAGATAAACAAACTGGGAATAGCTAATGTGTGAAACCTCAAATTATTTTCCCCTCTAAACCAGAGCACTGTTTGCCCTCAGTGATAACTCTGGTTAAGAAGCAGCGCATGTAGAAAGCACAGACTCAACACACCAATAGTTTTTACTAATTGGGAAACATATTTTTGGCATTTATAAAAAGCTTCATTTTGTAAGCTGATGAGCAAACGCACCATTCATTCAAAGGTCCCAAGTTTGATTCCTTAAAACAGTGAAATATTCCAAATTATCACTGATCTCTAACGCTATCTTCATTTGAAGACTCCCTATTCATCCATCACAGTTTAGTCTCTAACCATTTTAATGCATCACAAAGAAGATGTGACAATCAGAGGCATCAAAAATAAAAGCTTAGAAGACATTTGGATGGCCACATCTCTCTGGGGCATGTGTACATTTCAGCTTTTAAAAAGAAGTAAAGTGCTGAAATCATTGCATGGCTCTGTTTAGTCATACCAACTCAAAATAAAAACCAAAACAAACCCTCCAAAATACTTCTACCTTCTGATCTGAAACAACTAGAAAATTAAATCCAAACTAAAATTGGTAACAGCAGCTTCTTTGCAATCTATCCTCACCAGCAAATACTCCTGAGTAGTAATATGTACCCCAGTAAAAGAGAAACATGACAATAAATAGGCCCAATAAATGAAAATGGGCCCAAAAGGGTTGCTAAAGGCAATACCTAAGATTATGTTCACATCCAAATAGTCACGCTTTTCCACTACTTCTGAAGTTTTATAAACAACATACAAGCTAGCTGGCATAGCATGAAACCTAATTATAAACAAGTTATAATTAAGAACTGTCTCTAAATTATATAACATAGTATCAATATAAGTGTATTCATTATGTAAATGGTTATTTTATTGCTCATTTAAAACACATAATGAAAATGCAGATAGTAGGTGGACAGCATACTAAATAAGGGCACAGATGAAGGAAACATATCTTGGCAGAGACAGAAGATGTAGGTGTGAAAGAACAAGAGCAACACTTAGTTGTCGCTTCAGTAACAGGCACGAATATTGCTCATGAGCTGGTCTCATGCATCATATCTAAGTCTGAAGATTTCAGTCATCAGAGACATGCACCATATTTCCTTTGAGTTTTAGAAGCCTTTGTCCTTTCCCTCTCAAGAGGGCATGAGAAGAATGAGGAAGGCATAGCCACATCCAAACTCCTGCTGAATCTCAGTCCAAAATAAATGCAAGAACTCCTTCTATATGTGAAGTTGACCAGTGCTAAGGTTTGAGAAAGATACCTGAGAGGCTTAAAACACAATTTTCAACCACCTAAGCTCCTAAGGAGGCAGCCAGAGACTAAAGAACTCAAGTTTTCTGTGAATCAAGTCAGGGCAATACTTACAGGCACATTCTACCCAAGTAAACTGTGCAAGGTGGAATAATGACAATTCATCACCCCATACCATAGCTGATTTACCTGGTTCACTCTGGGTGAATATTTGTAATTATTTCAACCCAGCATATATCATTATTAAGCCTATTTACATGTCCTAAGTGCAGAACTGAGCTGGAGCAGTTAACAACCACCACATCAGTTCAGCTAAATCCCCATGAAAAGCAGTAACTACCCTATGGCACCTACCAAAAGTCCTACAAAAAGCTTTTAGCCAATTCCAAGCTCACTCCCTTTCTTCAGCGTCTCTCCAAGATACTTTTTTCCCCCTTAAGAGGTTCAGTATATCCTTTGCTTCCTTTTACTTTAGACATTTCCTGTTTAATTTCTTAATCATTTAGCAGGATTAATACATCAGAATTAATCCCATTAAAGCAGTGGTATATGCCCATTGCTATCTTATCTGCCTCATGATTTAGAGCTTGCTACTTGTTCAGCATATTTGCTTCTGTAGCACAGAATAAAATCCCCTTACTGTATCTTTCAGTTGACCAACCTCCTACCTGTTACCTCCATACCCCCTTTTATACTAAGCAATTACTTGAAAACAGCCTCACCAGGGGAAATCCCAGTTTAAGCAACAGGTGGGGAATGTACCTTCATTAATTCAGCTGCCTTAGAGCTGGTTTGGCACATCCTCCTATTGTAATCACTAACAGTTAATTAAGCTAGAACCCCAGAAACTGCACAGCTTCCTTGGTGTTCACAGTAAAAACCTAACCAAAACACCATCATTCCCAAGGCACCACTATCAACAAGAACAAAATATCTTAGTCTAAATATTTAGACAAAAATTATGTGTTTCAGTATCAATTTTCAGAAGAATTAAAGGTGAATTTCCAGGCCTCCTTTTTTTAAGCTGTGCTGGGAATTGCTAATACATAACACTTGCACAGTTTTATTTCCCTCATTAAAACCTTTGGACTGAATGTCCACCTCGAAATTCAGAAAAACTTAGATTTTATTAGTGAATCATTTGCTTTAATAAATAAAAGCTTTAGATGGGGAAAGACACATGCCTAGCTTGCCAGCATTTAAGCAATGCGGAGCTATTCCCTCATTTATGTCCTGCCTTCACAAACACTTCACTACGCACTTGAATATGCAGTATGAGTAGTCCCATTACCTTAAATGGGATTGATTCCAGCATATAAAACTGGGCCAGAATGTAAGGCTGTGCTGCAGTTGGATATTAAGTAGTCTTATTTACTTTAATGAGTAAGATGTACATATCCTTAGGGGTTTTTCCCTCTTTCCAGACAGGAATGAGGTTATTCTCTTCAGGCAACACATTTGCAAGACGGCAAAGCTTGATCTTATTTTGCAGGCAATTCTTTCTTCAACAGAGTTTTTATGCTCAGACTTTACATTTTACATAAAACCAACTCAATTTTGGCATTTTGAGATGCTAACTTGTTTTTGTTTAAATGACTGCCACTTTCTGCTCCAAGTCTGGATGGGAGAATGATCTTGATCCTTTCACCTCTCTAACCTAGGACCAAGGGACTTCAAAGATGCCTTCCTCAGAAACACCAGAATAAGCACACCAGCACTACAGAGGCAGTGTGGAAATCAGAGGTATTATTTTTCTGCAGCATTGTGACTCAGCATCACAAATGATGCTCTAATACATTCATCTGGGCTTCAGCCTGTTCAGTCACACAGCAGAGAAGCCAGAGATGCTGACTTGTCTCTGCCCTGGCAAATGGCCTTATCAGTGGTCGGGTCAACCAGCTCCATCCTACATGGATGTAGCAAGCCCAGTCCTGGAAATGCTATAGCTGCTGCATGGCACCCATCAGGTCTGTGCTACATAAAGAAGGTAATTAATCTTTTGTTGAAAGCTATTGAGTTTCACTGCCTTGGCGCATACAAAATATGATGTCTATTCACAAAAATTTGAGCTATCGTTCCCAAGGCAGAATAGGGAATCTATTATGAAATGAATAAAATTACTCAGTGTCCTTTATGAGTGTGAGCTGCTGTTGCAGTGCTATGATTTGCTCTAAGAATACTCAATAAATACTTAAGAATATGGCTTCTGGACTCTAATTAGGCAAGCACAGTAGGCCAAATCTCTGGGACCACATTTGTCCGGTGGTTAAAATTCCATTATAATTGGCCTTTTATTTACATGATTGCAAACTGTGTTCTCATCAAGCCTTCACCTGAAAAATGACCCACTCATTAGCAATTACTAAGTGTTGGTACATGGTCTTTTCAAAGGTACTTGTGCTGCAGAAGTCTGGCCAAAAGGATTAGAGCTATTCACCAAAACAAAGGAAAAAAACTGCAGTGACCTGCATCATGCATTATACATGCATGAGAAATCCCAGGGGCACCCAGACACTGGAAGCAAAATTTCTTCCTCAGATCCTCATGGTAATAGCTGAGTTGGGTATTCCATGCACAGAGAGAAAGCAGATACGCCCAAAGTCAGGCTGACATCAAGGTACAGTAACTGAATATCACCATGTGGTATAATCCCAGGAGGGGGAACTTGCACTGAATTTCTAACACTTTAATGCATATGTGTGAATTTAAAGGGGAGGTGATGGAAAAGCAAGAGTAATGTGATTCTAGAATTCCAAAGGTAGAAATTAACCCATGTGAGGGCCTGGAGGTGACATTTCAGGCAAGAAAAGAAAACTTAGCCCGCAGTTATGAAGTTTAAGGTGCCAGTTTCAAGACTGTGGAGTCAGGTTATTTTATACCTCCATATAAAACAACTGTCATAGAAAGTACAAGCAGCATTATGTCATCTCTAACCTCCATCATCTAAAAATCATACTAACATGCTAAAGCAGGCTGTGAATAGTGAGGGAAGAACTTTATCACAGAACCAAAGTGAGATTTTAATCAGTGAATATGAAAAACATCTCCACAATCATACAGCACAGAAACATTTCAAGCAAAATTTGACGGGTCTAATCCTTATTTTACACCATTTGCAATGCTGACTTTATGTAATGTGAACTGGGAAATCCTCCCAGCTCACACAGAAGGACATTTCCTGATTTATTGGGTAAATTCTGAACTGATCATGATTCAGGGAAGAAGCAGAAATCCAAAAAATCAACAAGCTCACAGAATGAACAGGCAAAAATATTCAGCCCACTTCAGTTACGTGAAGCTTCAAGTGATTACTTCAAGCAGCAGCATCCAAAGATTTGGTCCTGTATTTATCCAGAAAGTTCAGATTTATTTTAATTTCTGTTTCTGTGGAATCNAAAAAATTAACTCACAGAATGAACAGGCAAAAATATTCAGCCCACTTCAGTTACGTGAAGCTTCAAGCAGCAGCATCCAAAGATTTGGTCCTGTATTTATCCAGAAAGTTCAGATTTATTTTAATTTCTGTTTCTGTGGAATCAATCCTGAAGCACTTTGATTTTCTTGTCAGTTGTTGTTCAAGATGCAACATAACTATTCGTTTGATAGTTATTTGAGGAGCAAAGTCTAGAGCCTAAATCCTAGTGATGTTATCTAGCAAATTACAGGCAGTTTCTCTTCTTACCCTCCTCCTATCCATACTTTTTACTCTGGATTCTTTTCTCCTTACATTTCACATCAAGAACTTTGGTGTGACTGTCAGCTGGAAAATTACCAATTAACAAAGGAAAGTCCTCCCTTCTCTGCAGCTCTTACCAATAGTGAGAAGAAAAGGAGGAAAACCAAGAAACCTTAACTGATTTATCTGGGTATTTCTCCATTTGGTTAAGATTCAGTCAGAAGAGAACACAGTAGAATCAGTCATGTCATGCACTCTTCAGTAAAATTACACTATTTACAGAACTCACATGAGGCCTCCATTGCTCCTAATTTTAAATGAACTTGCAGAAACATTATTAAACACAGTGATTTAAGTGGTTAAAATTGGTACTTGCCAGGCAGAATCCATTTGTATCCCACTCTTGACACACACACACACCACAACCCCTCCCCTCTTGGAACAAGTAGGGATGCTGGCTCTGGCAAGACCATAGGAGCTGCCAAGGGCATTTGCTGGGGATAATTTTGTGCCTAGGCATTCAGATCTGATTTTCTGTAGGACTAGTAAAGAAGGAATGAAAAGGAGAAGTGAAAGAATTTCCCCAGAGACTTTTCCACCTTGACGAATGATAAATGATTCCTTTTACTTTTAGCCCTAAAGGTCTACCTATGACTGTGCTTAAGGAGACCCGCAGGAAGGCAGCTNCTGAATGATAAATGATTCCTTTTACTTTTAGCCCTTATTCTTTTTACTTTTAGCCCTAAAGGTCTACCTATGACTGTGCTTAAGGAGACCCGCAGGAAGGCAGCTCACAAAAGACAAGGAAGAGCTGTTATATTAAGTGACGGTGCTTTTTAAAGAGCAAAGGCAGAAGGAGGAGGATAGCTCAGTGAAGGAAGGATGGGAACTCCACATCATGCTGTGAAAAAGTGAGGGAACACTTTAGACTGGGAATTTCATGAGAATTGCAGGGATCCAAGAGTAAATACAAACACAGACTAGACTGTGCAATGCTGGGATTTCACATCAGTTATATGTGCTTCAGAGGAGAAATTGGGCCCTAAATTGAGAGTATTCCAAAACAACATACGACCAAAAAAAATCTTAAAAATGGTTAAATTTCATATTTCCACAGATATACTTGAGTAAAAAGCTGGAAGAAGGGAATCCACAAGGGGGATAAGGGATTCTGTGTAACCTTGGCCATGCTCAACTTTTCACATTCTCAGAGCTTTAAAAAAGTCCCTTCATTTCTCTTTAGGTGGCTGTCTATCCTAGCCTCAACAGTTATTATTAAGGTTCTAAAAACTGTTCACCTGTTGAGGCTAACTATATAAAACACTGCAGGTGTACTTCAGTAAGTCATTACATCTAATCAGTCTAGTAGTAGCATAATTAGCAAGGTAATATATGCATAAACAAAAAGGTAATCAACATTAAATATTTAGAAAAAATATTAAGACAAATTCCAATAGGTGCTAGGCTTTAATGCACTAAACACATTTATATTGTGATTACTAAGAAAACCTCCAAATCTGTTAAGCAAGTGAAAGATGAGAAAGCCCCTGTGCCAAACCAACTCAAGCTTCTCCAACTTGCAGTCTACTGTAGAATTATGGCCTAAATATCTTTGTAAAAATATTGTTTCCTAAAAATAATTCAGACTGAAGATGCGATTATAATTGGATGGGCTCAAATTCTGCTACCACACGTCTGATTTTCTTCAGCATGTTCAATTTGGTTTCAGTGCATAGAGATGCTCTACGGTGCAAGTGCAATACATACTGAGCACATCGGCCTCAAATGACGTCTGTGTGCAACTTCTCTCTGCCTTATTTTATGTGGGATTTCTAAATTGGAAATATACCTGTTAGTTTGAGCAGGAAGCTGCACAGTGGAGTGTGCGTATCTGTTTCTAGACTTTTAATATTAGAGCAAGTTCTGGTAGCACACTGAAAAAAACCCCAAACTTTAGAGCTTTTATGAAGTGGTCACTAGTGAAGCCATATTAATTAATGCTGTCTTGAAAGTCACTTTAGCTACCTCTGTACTGAGAATTTGTAGTGTTAGCGACTTATGCCAAAACCAAACACCAAAAGCACATTCTCAACATACAATTTAGGAACTCAAGAACAGTTCCTTGCGCAGCTCTTTCTTGGGCTAGATAAATTATTTTTTATTAAGTAATAAATTTATTCTTTTACAGTTTTGAGTCTATAAAAAGAGACAACGCTCTCTTCACAAGTCACAACACTGATAGAAGACTACATTATCACATTCACCCCATTAGCTGTAAACAAGCAAGAGAACTATTTTCTAGGATGTAAGGATTCTCGTGTCGTTTTGTAGATACTGCAGAGGTTTTTTAGTTTTGTTTTCCTCATACTCGTTTTGAGCTGCTTCATGATCTTTAAGCAATACCAGAAAGCTTTTTCCATAGATCTGTTATTTAGCTCATTCACATAATAAATGTTAACAGTCCTTTTTTTACCCTGCTTGGTTATCTTGATATTTTTGGATACGGTACTTCTAACACCTGGTAAATTCAAAGGAAGGAGGACTGGTTTGCACTGGTTTGCGTTTTACAAGCACTGATGGTAAACTGCATTCCAGTATTACAGTTTTGAAGGACTAGCTATGTCATGCCCGGTTTAACATCAGACAGATATGTGTTATTAAATGAGCCCCTAAATGTAATAGAGTTATAGTAGGGAAATGTAGTAGTAAAGTATATTATCTCTGTCTGATCACATAATGTGGAAATGAGCTTTCTCCACTTTGCAGTACCTTCAGACAGTTTATCCCCAGAATTTCAAAGAGGACTTGGTGAATGATGCTGCATACTTTGCAACCACTTTGCATTAACTGTTTTAATTATTTTTAACTAATTAACATGGAGAGAGCAACATTATTTACTTGGCAAAAACTAGTCAACAATTTGTGCTAATTCATTTTACATTCATTTTTTTCTATTGGAAACAGCAGTGGGCAATACCTAATTACCTTTGGACAGACGACAAACTGAAGAAATTGAGTATAATCCATCTCAAACTAAACACCAGTAAACCACATTTATGGCTGAACAATTTTCTCAAGTCAAACTTTCATAATGAAAAAGATACTTCTTACCAATACTTAAGAAAATACATGACTATAATCTAGACGATGATGCAATACCACAGCTATTACAGGGATGGTTAGCTTTAAGGCCTTTGGTGAGGAGCATGGTATTGTGTCACAGCCGGACTTATTTCTGCTCAGGGAAAGTTCAGAAATTACAGCTATGCCTTCAAACACAACCCACTGACTTTAGATTAATAAAAATATACTGTTAAACTTCAGAAAAATAAAAATAGGCCACTAAATTCTATTTTATCCTTTCTTCCCAGGTTGGATCTAACATACATTGAGAAATACATAACGTCTGTGGTTTCCTCTTACTCAAGAAAGTGCAGAGTAAACAACTCAACAACCTCAAACATTCACCTAGCTGACAACATGTCTAGGGGAAACTTAACAATGGCTTAAAACAGTTACATTAACACACAGCCTTCAATGTTGCCTGAACTTTAAAATTTTCTTTAAAGAAAAATATTAATTTCTACAGAGAAAAGCCAGTGAAAGTCCTTATTTTAAAGAAGACAAACTCTTGGGAAGCAGTGACGTTTTAGTGAGATATATTCCACCGAATGATGCTTTTGTATTGCTTAAGTATTTAGAAAAACAACAGGCTTTATCTTCTCTAGCCTTATTACCTCAGAAGAACTTCCTATCAAAAAGCACATTACTAAATGTTATTTATGGTTCTCCTTTTTCCTAGACTGCAATACCAGCAGCCTCCTTTCTTTCAAAAAGAAACAAACAAAACCCTGCCCAAAGAATATATAACTAATACTGTGGATAAGCAGTGACAGCAGTACTTAACTCATCCTGTAAGTTCAAAAGAAGAACAAGACTTGTAAAAGCATTTATAGGGCCTTCTCAATTGGAAATTGCTTCTTTAGTAAATGCAGTAAAACAAAAAGTACTTTTCTTCTATAACTCTGAATCAGGCAAAAATCAGTTTATGACACAAAACATTTTGAGGAGAAAGGGGCATCACAAAACATTAAATCACAATTTGCCCCTCTAAATTAAACAGGTACTATATTTACCACACATGTTTATCACCTGTAATAAGTGGTGAGCTCTTATTCTGAGTCAGTTAATAGTGTAGATAGTCTTTGGAAAAGAAATGCAGTCACATAAAAATACTAATGTGCATTTCTATGGATATGTTTAGGCCAACACAGGTCTTTACGTTTATACGTAAGCAAAGCCAGGCCACCATAATATGCAGCAGAAGAGCAGGAAGAATATGACTTTCATTTATCTTTTACTTACTGTTCATAGAAAACTATGTCTTACGTCTTCCCAGAATGTTAACAAATGCAGTGCCTTGCTAATGGCTAGTGAATTATTTAGGTGGCTGAGCATGAACAGTGGTAGCATAGTTTTGTTGTAAATCCAGAATATTAATCCTGGCTCCAAAATGGATTTGGCACATGGATGAAGTTAAGACATTTTATTCTCTACCCATTTTTATTTGTACAATTCTAATGCTTACCCTTGGTCAGTTCTTCCTTGCCTCCTGCTGTATAAAATCCTGCCTGTTTTCCCATTCCCCCTGGAAGAAGTAGAATGAATTGCATTTCATCCAAAAAAAGAAACATTGAACATATGTCAGCTACTACTTTTTCAAAGCTGATCTACTCTTCATTTTAGTCTATTCTTTATCTCATCTCCACTACAACAGATTGTCAGTTAATCAGGATGACTTTTGTTTGAATTTAGCAATTCCCTAAATGGGGTAGAGTTACTAGCTGAGATTAGATCTACACAAATACCAAGGTATTTGAACTGTTCTGTCATTTACATCTTCAGTCCCTCATGTCTTGCTAGGATATTCCGACTTCAGTTTGAAAGCACAAGTCATACTAAATCCCACTCCTACAGTTTTTACATCCTTCCAATCTCACTGAGTATACCATCATTTTAAGCTTTGATTCCATATTAGTAGTCCAGAATCTTCTAATTTAGTGCAAAGCAATTCATGCTATTATTTCCTTTGTTCACTTGGTTTTCTTTGTATTCATTTTTTATCATTCTATTATTATTTTCAGGTATTACCTATACAGTCTTTATTGCATCGTCAATAACACCCACATGCCAACATCTACTTCTCTTTGAAAGATCATAAAATATAATCCTTATTTTTTCAACTCTCTCTCCTTTAACACAGTTCTCTATTCTGACCTTGTTGCAAAACATGATTTTTGGCCTTTGAACTAAAATGAAGTGAGAGGCTAACAAAATATTGCAGGATTAAATCCCCAATGTAAGTACTGAACTCTCCTGTTGTTCAATTACTCTTCAATGGAACCTCATCAGCAGATTGGGCTAGCAAGACATTTGAAGAGATGCTACTATTTCGTACTTTAACAAGACATTACCAAGTCATCCAAGATGCACAACTCATGTTTAACCTAGAGATTTTGTGCATAGAGCCTGGACAATGTACTTCAGGCCACCCTGATGTACAAGGACAGTGAGGATTACAGGCATTTTTTTTTTCAGGTATCTCAGCGATCATGGTTCTGCTTCTAGCCTAGTTATGTTCATATAAACTACAACCAGGTTTTCCTGTTTACCAATTAGCCTGGAGGATTTACTGAACACATTTTGATGCTCAGCNCAAGGACAGTGAGGATTACAGGCATTTTTTTTTCAGGTATCTCAGCGATCATGGTTCTGCTTCTAGCCTAGTTATGTTCATATAAACTACAACCAGGTTTTCCTGTTTACCAATTAGCCTGGAGGATTTACTGAACACATTTTGATGCTCAGCCACCAGGTACTTGCAGAAAATGCAAATTAGAACAATGAATTTATTTGTAATACAAAGGAATCTAAATAAAGAATGAATACTTGGCTATTTATTCATGCAGTAACATCAACTAGACAAAGTAATTCTTGTAAAAATCAATGGAGTCTTATTTCCTGGCAGTGATATGGATAAAAAGAAACCAAACAAACCCAAGCTACAAAGTATATTTATAAATGATCTCTTCTTTTATCTTTTAAATTCAGAAAAATCATTTCAATTGTTTTATTTGATACTTTTTGCTGCAAATTTTATTAGTGCTGTGAATAGTTACTGAAGTATTTTCTTCAATCAACTGGTTCTGTTGTTTGTTATCTATATGTAAAGAACACAAGTATAATGAAAAATCAACATCTTTGATTTTAACTAGTAAAGACATGACAGTAATTCTCACACAAATGTTAAGAAAAAGAGAATACTTTATACATAGTTCTACCTCTTAAAATTGCAGCACAGAATTATCATGGGCGGTCAACACTGCCCATGTTCTTTTCCTTAGTTAATGGGAAAGAAGATACAAAGATATCTGATACTGTACCTGGTTTATGAATGATTTGGTTTATTCAATCACATTTAAGGAATAATCATGATTTTGTAGTATACAGCAATCAACAGCTGGTGAGTTTGATTAAATATTGAAGCTGAAGCATTTAATCAATCCTGATAGCCATTTATGGGAGGCACATTGAAGCTCAGGCATTTAATCAATTCTGATAGCCATTTATGGCAAGCACCACATACCACAAAGCAATAAAGACTATAGCTATTATACAAAAAACTATACCACAAAAAAGAGAAAAGGAAATAGTATCTCCCACTGTCTCAGAAGATGAGCCCTGTTAATGTTCTTTGGATTCTCCAAAGAGATGTAGTATTGAGAATGAAAGTCTGTCCTTGACATCAATAGAGTTGATACAGGTAATGATGATGGGAATCATCTCCACAACAGCCAATTCAGTCACTTTGTAAGTAAAACAATACGGAGAGGTAGGAGCTACCAGCAAAAAGAAGATGAGAAAGAATGGAAAATTATCTCCTTCCAAAGAACTAACAAGATCCTTAGGGATCCTGCAGCCAGCAGAGCCATCCATCCAGGTGCTCCTGCATCGCTGTCTGACCACTCAGTCAGCAACTGCATTCCCAAAGAACCCAACTCTTCGCTGTCTTCCAGCCTGGCAGAGATTTACATCTGACAGTATGTGATGGGAAAGAAAGTTTAAAGTTCTGTGTGTCTGCTGCAAAGCTTTTTTATACTTGTGTCACACACCCCAAAAACCCAACATCCCCAACGAAACTTACTCCTCTTCCTCATGCAATTCACTCCTTCAGAGAACAAATACTGACAAAGTTTTGGAATTTTACTCCTAGTCAGGGTATATATGAGCTTTTAGCAAATGTTTCATTACAAGTAAAGGCTTTCCAGCTTTTCTGCAGAGCAAACGATGCAGGCAGTAAGTTTCACATAATTTTTGGCACATAAAGCAAAATCAAAAAGCCATTTAAATTAAATCAACTTATAATCAAACCTCAATATTGTGGGCAGAAGCTCAGACTTCCAGAATATTGAGCTCTTCTATTTTCTTTATAGTCTGTATTTTGAAAGAAATCCTCCATATGATGAAGATACCATTGGTACTTATGCATATATAGCATTTGAGTCAAGGGGGGACAGATTTTCAGGGCAGAATTATTATTGCTAAAGCACTAAGAATACTGATTCTATGCTTTGGGGACACATGGTCCTATTTAGGAAGGAGATACCCAAATATTTTCTCCAAGAAACAGGCTGGGTCATATCCTAATTAAATCAGGTTTAGGAAATTGTCCTTACATAATTATTCATTACAAGGATTCCTGCCCTTGCTAAAGGATTAGTCCTGCTTGTTGTTAGGTTAACTATCTGCTTACCTGCCTTGCTTGTTAAATTAGCAGCCCATGAATATGTCATGCCTCCATGTAAGTGCACTTGCACTAATGAGAAATGCATTTAATCAATGCCTAGTACATCTTCCCTTCCCCTGCCCCAGCATCCTTTCCCAGACAACCTCACTGCTGATGACAGCTTTCATGGAAAAGTGTTCAGATAAAATGCAAAGCAGTGACAGCAACTGATTCACAGCTTTCCAACAGCATGATTACCACAATGACATTGTTTAACCGCTATTACCCTACCTGTAAAGCACACACAATAATTCACTTCTCCACTATGAATGTTCTTCACATGTATAATTTCAGCACTGTATGTGTAACAGGAATGTAATAAAATTAAGTCATGTATGAGTGAGTTTTACAAGGCACAGTTCCGAGAGCTGTTAATTTAAAGCTATTTGCAGTATATTTAATTTTAAAGGCAGTGTTACCAGCAATGTCCCTGTAACACATTTATATTGCTTTTCTATTACTTCTGAATTTTGCATTCTCATACACAAGGCAGGGCAGACTCCATTAATAAACCAGAAGACACTGTCAAGTGCTTCACCCTCTCAGAGTGTGGTAGCTACCATAGTCTCCTCCTCCTTCCCACAGCTCTCTATTAAGCTAGTTCAGTGACCCCAATAGATAATGCTAGTAATTGGGTCCTTGAATTTCATGTTAGAGAATATGCATACACTTCCCTTTAATCTTCCCTCTCCCTGGAAAGCAGAAATCATAGAATCATTAAGAAATAATAAGAACTAGAAGACAAGTAGTCATATACAGTTGGGTTTGGGGTAAGTGTGTTGGGGGGGGGGGGGGGGGGGGGGGGGGGGGGTGGG
>NDXB01013659.1:99148-111295 GCA_002631895.1 Agapornis roseicollis
GGGGGGGGTGTGTGTGTGTGTGCGTGTGTCTGGTTGTTTTCACTCGATGCACCTTAACTTGCACCTTGAGTTAATTTGGAAGATGCAGGACTATTATGATGAGGCTGAAGATAAAAGTCTTCAGGCGTTTATCCTCAAGTTGGTTGGATTACAAATTTTCACCTCTGTTCTTAGCTTCAGAACTGTAGTGGTTTATCAGCAAACTCTTAGTGTGCAAGTAAGATGCTCCTACGTGTATAAGTGATGTTTAGGTTCAGCCAGTTTCCATTTTTCACAGAGGTAACTGCTACAGGATAAGCAGAACCACTGCTTTTCTGGGGATTCAGTTTGTTTTTTCCATCCTGGCTTCAAAATTAAATTTCTGTTTGCAGAAGTAGTCCTTAGTACATTTCATTCATACATTGTAAGAGAATTACCAGTTAAATAAAAGGATAAGAGTTATGCAAGAAGCAGTTTTTTTTCCTGGAACATGGAAATTCTCAGCACTTTCACCAAGAGAAATGGATAGGAAAAGCCATAAAACCAGATTACAAAATGTACCAGGGATCTTCTAACCCACACAAACGCATAGTCTTACAAACACAGAGCTTAATTTGAAAGCTCTGTGTTTCAGCTGAATGGTCTAAAATAGGGTACTGGATATTCTAGCATAGACTATGGTGTTCTGAACAACAACAATTTTCTTCTCAAATGGGATAAAAATGTCAAGGACCTCACATATGAAGGGGAAAAAAGTTCACTATAAAACACTCACAAAATCTCTGTCATACCAACTACATTGAAAGAAAACTTCTATGGAATACATGAAAATGGGAACAGACACCAATATGGAAACCAGCTGAGTTTCATAGCAGCATAACACTGATTCAAAGATCTTTAATGAAAAAAAAACAAAGTTTGGTAGATAAAGATGTAATTATTGAAGAGAGAGCAAGAAACTGCAAACCTGGAAGTGAATGGATAGGGCTGCAACAAAGAAAAGNTATGGAACTGAGTTTCATAGCAGCATAACACTGATTCAAAGATCTTTAATGAAAAAAAACAAAGTTTGGTAGATAAAGATGTAATTATTGAAGAGAGAGCAAGAAACTGCAAACCTGGAAGTGAATGGATAGGGCTGCAACAAAGAAAAGAAGAATCAAAATCAATTGAGTTATTTCATGGAATACTCCAACACAGCTTTAGTGAGGCAACAAAGGGTCCTTTGAAAGTAGAGTGTTAGGCACTTATTTAAAACTATGAATTCTAGCAGAGGCTTGTAATTATTTTAATTAAAAAATAATAGAATACCGCAACAGAATTTTAACAAGAAAAAGTCTGTTTCAAATTATTTGGCTGCATAGGAGACAAAGGGAATGCTGATGTGAGTCTGCTCTGGGTATGTAAAAAAGGATCAATGTTCAGAAAGGGTGGGAGCTCAGACAACCCACAAGACGTTTGGATAGAGCAGAGGTTACATAAACAATCTTGTAATTAAGGCCCTAAAGGAGAAGAAAGGGCAAAAATGAACTAGAAATATTTAAGCAAAAGATTTCCTTTATATTAGTTCTTTCTTAAATAAATTTTAGCCAATTTCCTGCTGAGAATCATGAATTATGGCTGGGAGAAATACAACCATAGAATGAAGGTGAAAGATTTAATTTCTTGCCTCAGATCAATGCAATTTGATGCAGCCTTAATCATTAAACTGCAAGGGGAATCCAATTTTTACTTAAGTCAATTGAAATATTGGAATCCTATTAGATTTGATTCTGTAGAGAAAAAACACTTCATGTTCATCAGCTTTGTGTGTGTTGCTGAACTATGCATTGACTATCTTGGCTAATATCAACCATTATTTTATCTTCCCACCTCCTTTGCAGGAGAAAAGAGCCCAGATCATTACTCCAAAGACTCCAAAACCTGTAGGAGTTAAAATGTTCAAATGCCATCAGGTTGCCCTTCACCCTCCACTAAATCCACTTTGGAAAAAGGTTTACTGTACTCAGTATACTCATTATACTTTGGCATTACTGTATTTCTAGTATTTGAACTGAAGGTATTGCCTAAAGCACTACAGTGCAGGATGTGCTTTGCTGGAGGGATGACGTGCACTTAAAGCCCTTATTTAACATTTTACTAACAAATACCTCTGCTACATGTTAAGAATAAACTATACAACAACTGCACTTAAAAAGTGAAACAGTAAAACCTTGCAATTTTTCTTAGTAACTGAGAACAATTAAAGATTTCCTACCTATGGGTTTGAGTATTTTTGGCTCTAAATTCCTTTTAGAAATTGTATCAACTGTTAAGTTCTAGAAAATTGAACACATTTTCCTTATATCATCCTCTTACAATGGTGGCATTTTTTGAACTGACAGAAATAAAGTCACTGCAGCTAGAAAAGATCCTGAAGCTTCGACAATTTATTCACATAATATTGTGTAATTAAAGGAAAAAACTAGTAAGAAGAAATTAATTAGCACTGTTCTCTTAAATCATGATCTGTACCTTACACAATATCTGGCAAGTCCTTATGACTTACTTGAGGGGGATTCTAATGACACATGCATTTCAGCAAAAGAAATATAATGACACGGAGACAGAAAAGCAATAATTCTCATTTAACAAAAAGGTGGTTGCATTCATTTCAGTGGTAAGCCAAAAAAATAGAGACACGTTGTAATAATTCCTGTGAGCGTGACAAGTGTTTTAAAAGTAAGCAACAAAAAACATCAGTAGGAGACTACCTAACTCCAGGGCAAGAAACTGCAAATTTAAGAAGATCAGTAGTAACTTATGCACATGATAATTAAAAGAGAGTAAAAGGTAGTTTTAAATGCAAAAAACTCTGTACAAGCACACCATAAGCTCTATCTTGAAGCACAAAGGAAATCAAGTGTGATCAAAGGTGTTTTGCTAAATAAAACCAACTACAACTACTCCATACAGGAGAGATGTAATGTAAATGGCAGAGATAATAGCAAGAGGAAGCGATAGCAGCTACAGACAGACTAATAGCTATAGAAAACACCAGGTTACTAGGTTCTGCGGCTGTTGAAAAATATGACTGTTTGCCATAGAATCCGTTCCCCAAACCTTCACTTATCTGCAACATTCCCCACAGCATGATGTCCATTACCTTTAATTAGCTGAACTTCATGTCCACAGGGATTGCAAAAGCAGCAGAACCATTGCAAAGGTAGAAAATAATGGGCACACACTTCTGGGGCTCCCTGTTAGCTCCCAGCCCATTCCTACAGTCTCTTCTGAAAGGCATCTCCTGGCTGGATACTCCATTTGTCAGCAGCAGGACATTGTCTACAAACCAGCATCATCCTCTTCAGAAGAAAAACCCCAATAACCCTTTCCCGGTTGGACAGCCCTTATTCCCTGGCCTTGCCTGAAGCAGGCAGAACACACAAGTAGCCAGGTTGCCTCAGCAGTGTGTATAAATCATGACGGTGCAAACCCATGGCTGGGAGTGTGGCAGCTGAGCCCATGAACCCACTGTACCCCATGACCAGCAAGGCAGAGATGGCCAACTCCATGTGGCATCCTTGCAGAGGTTCACATTCTTCAAAGGCTCTGCCCTCTTCTGTGGATATAGAAGAATCCAGTTCTTTTGTTTGTTTGATGGGGTTTTGATTTGTTTTTTGTTTAGTTGCTGTTCTGTACTGGATATAAGATATGAATATATTTTGGAGCAGAATTCTGGGTTTTACTTGTCAGTAGCTACCTAACAAGGTCAATAGCTATTTTCATTAACTTATTTGCTCTGTAAATGCTTTGCCATTGCATTACTGGTTCCCAGACTCCATTTATCTGTTGGAAATGAGCACTCTTTTCACTGAATAAGTTAAAACTTCAAGTAAAAGAAAAAAAAGACACATCAAGGGTTACTGATAATGATGCTACAAGAGATGAAAGCTTTTTATTTTCCTGTCTCACAGCTGAATATCCCACAGATTCAAACCTTCTACGTGCCAAATATCCCCATGTCTCCTTGGAATCAGTTGTAGAAAACTCAGTGTAACATGCACAAAGGAGACAGATAAAGCCACAGATGGTGTGCCCCAACTGGGGAATTTGTTTGCTTTAACAAACGATGCTGGTCTTTCTAGAAATGGATTTTTTCCCCACTTCTCCTGTATTACTCCCTGGGTTTGAATTTCTTAAAAACCTCCCGAATTTCAGAGCAATCATGACTTTAGCAATTATTTCATAAGTACTTTTAAAATTTTAATATCCAGCCAACTATCCTCATAATGTGCTGAGCTTGCCTATAATTTATGAGTTATAGAACTAAAATATCCAAATCAATAACCAGAAAGTATCACATCTTTAAACCAAATTAACTTACGTAGGAGCAGTTAATCCTCAGTGTCAAGCCATGCCGCCTTTATATTTCTTGCCCCTTAAGTAATTTAAAAGATAATTTCCCTGAGGATTTAAAAGCACTGAGATACACTGTATGGAATAGCATCAGCTCTGCCTTGAAAGAAGGACACACTTCACATGTCTCTACAATAAATTGCCAGAGAATATAATGCAGCCTTCCTGGGTACTTTCATCATAGCACCACCTATTTATTATCAAGGAAATGTCAAATACAGATGCTAATTCAGGAAGCAAAATCTTAAAGATTGAACCGTGACAATGACACTCACAACGCACAAACAGCAGTGAAACATCTTGAAGAAAACTATGATGAATCTAAGCTTGAGATACCTGTAATTAAAATAGGTAGTGCTCACATAAGCATGTTCTATACATGCATATTAGACGTAATGCTGATGCACTGAGTGAGCCCAAAGCAGCAGGAATGGATTCCCACAGGTCTACAAAATCCAGAATGTGCTATTCAATATGTGCAATGCAGGACTGTGGGGAGCAAATGACACAGTGGGTTCAAATGCTGCCGTGATGCAGGTGATGCTCAGGTCTGGCAGATCCAGGTGCTCTGAGTTTAGATGTCACTGCATCTGACTGTTAGCCAGTCTGTGGCCACACATGATTCTGCTAATTCCTAATCTCTAGAATTTTCTGCTGAAAGCATTTTTATCAAATAACATAATTATGGCTGCTGAAGAAAATGGAAACATATTTTCAAGCATTAACCTTCCCCTCCACCCCCCCATTTTTATGCTTAATACTTTGATACCCCTGCACCCTGCTGAGCAGCTACACTATTCAACATAAGCTCTCCAGACCACAAATCTTGCATGTATGTTTTAAAGCTATGGCTCCCCAAACAGGCTTGAGCCAAAAGCAAGTGACTGATTTTGAATTTAAATCCCTGCATGAGCTTGGCTGATTTCATAGACACACTGGACTAGGTGCATCTGCATGCCCCACCTTACCAGACAACTAGTTCCTACTGGAGGAAAGAAGGTGTCTGCTCCAGATGTGTAAAAATCATACCCAGCAACTCAGCTTTCCTCAGCATGAACACAATTATGGAAAACAGTATTAGAAACTACAGATCCCATTGCTTTCAGATCAAATGGGGTCACATCTCTTCAGCTGTTTGAGCTCAAAAAAAACCCAATAACTTAAATCCAATAAAACATGGGGGGGGAAAAAAATTACATTAACCATAGAAAGTTTATGCCCAAAATAAATCTCCAGAACTTGTAATGTTCTCAATTTCATAGTGCTGGAGAGAGCAGTATTTTGGCAGAGTACTTAAGTATTTAGGTATTTATAACCCTGCATTGTTGGAAAATCAAAATCATCTTTCTGGACTTAGAGTGGAAAAACAAGTATTTATAAAGAGGAATTATCTCATTTTAAACTTAACAATTCAGCACAGTATGTTGTTTAGCAGAACCTTAAGTTCCCAAAGAAAAAGACCAATGTCTAATCAAAGTTGCCCACCTGGAAAATTGTGGTACTTGTTCAATGTTATCAGAATAGGCTCATTTGCTGTAGTGGCATTGGATAAAAATAGTCTGGTGTATAAAACATTATCCTTATTATAGGATTACTCCTGTTAACAGCCATTCATTTTAAAGCATCACTACCCTTCTTAAAGCAAGACAGAGACTGTGTTATTTTACAGTAATGGTAGTAAATAGTGCACCCTAATCATGAAACTCCTTAGGATAATTACTGCTTAGATGCCAGGGTAGTTGACTAAGCTTCATATCTTAATACCTAGAATGCAAATTGTGTTACATACGAGGTAAATCTCAAGACTAAGTTACCAGCTGTTCAGCAGCTTGCTACTGGACTGTCCTTGCAGGTCACCACTGCACCTTTAGAGTTACATAGGCTTCTTCACTGGGAAACCCATGCTCTCCCTTTGCTTTAAGGGAAGGGCAAAAGTATTAAGGCAGACTGTGATAATGGGAAACAAAGGGCTTTAATAACTGTGCAATCCCTGTTGAGTCATTAGCTGGCAATAACCACCAAACAAGACAGTGGCTTCTGCCTACTCAGCCCTGCCTGAATAAACAAGGAAACAATCACCCAGAGTCTGACACTGTACTAATTAAACAACCTGCTTGTGCCTGCACAGGAATGCAAACCCCATCGTTCTCACTGCTAGCAACTGTGACAAGCCATCACCTACATGACTTATGCTCCTTCCCCCAGAGAGGGAGTGAAATAGGAGCCCTTAGGGCATCAGTGAAGTTCTTACAGATGCCCATCTTTATATTTAGTAAGTATGAAATAACTGAAGGAGCAAAGAATTAATTTAGGGAGTAAGCACTGTTAGGCAATCAGACAAAATTCTTGAAACCTGGTATCCTACACACAAAGCCAAACACAGTAAAAATTCATGTCATCTGTTTGTTGGACAGAAGTGGTGGGATAGGACAGGTAAAATGCAGGTTTGTATTAGAAGGAATTCATTTTACCAACAGCATGAAAAGTAAACAGAAAATGAAAAATTAATAACAGCACAGTTTGCTCTCCCATATGTTTTTCCATTTCACTCACTATTTTACATGACACTATAAATGATATCAGACTGCTTGCTTACAAGTAATGAGCCATTAAGTAGAATCTTAGCAGCTACCTTAGAAGATGCACTTCTCTAATTGACTTCATTGTTAGAGTAATTAATGAGATCCCACTTTCCTTCTTTATATGACATGTGTCTAAGTTGTTCCAAGCATTGGCTAAACATTTTCTCCATGACTGCTTGTGTGCAGTGAGAACAAATCCGGAAGATGAAATGCATAGTCTGTTTTAGAAGAGGGACTGTGTGCATAAACGTCCTTGTGAAGCTCAAGGTGAAGTAAGTTTTCAGCTCTTTTTATGACACATTTTTGTCACTGTAACCATCAGTGATGGCTGGAGCTGACATTGTTATTAATGCACTTTCAAAATAATCCTCAAGAAACGTATAGAGGAGAGAGTAAGTGTAAGAGGCCGGTATCCAAGAAGTGTCACCGGTCAAATCCCTTAGAATTGCAAAATTCAGATGCCAAAACAAAACCACTTCGTGTCTGTCCACATCTTCCAAAGTTTTAGTCTAACACAGACTGACTCTAGCAACCTAACTATTCTATGATTCTATGATTCCTCGCATAGCAAAATCAAGACAAACAGCTCAAGTCTGCAGCAGGCAGGCAGAGAGAGACCAGAATAAGCAAGACTCTCAGGAGACAGCAGCATGTACAGAACTGAAGTACCAGACATAAAAACAGAGTAAAGCCAGATTTCAGCAAAAACTACAGACCATAGGAGCCCAACTCCCCAGTACCCACTGAAGATAAAGTCACAGCATACACACTGGTTATCAGCTTATCTGAGGGCGTTTTCTGCTCCCAAAGGTGGGGAAGTCTAAAAGCAAGATTCTGGTTATGGTGGAAGAGACCCAAGAGCAGCTGCTAACTAACTGGATCTACACATGAGACTGAACTGCTGCTGATGCTGGTAATTTAGCCAGGGTAAAGCTTTCCAGGCTATTATGATACAAGACCAGAAAGTTGTCCCACTAGGGACAATGAAAATGCCTCAGTCAACACAAAAATATTATACAATGTTGATACCTACTTGGCAACAGACAATCAGAATCTGTAAAAGAAAGTATCTAGGTTACAAGAGTTTTATATTAATTATAGGTACAAATGCCACTGTGATATGATGCAGCAGTTTGTAACTAGAGGTGTGTCCTGGGTTCAGCAGTTGCAGTCAGTTTTTCTTCTCTTTAGTAGCTGGTGTTTTGACTTAGCTCGGGAACAAGGCTGATAAGGCCGATGTTTTTGGTTGTTGCTGAGCGATGTTTGCCCTGACCAAGGACTTTGTGAGCCTCATGCTCTNAGTTTGTAACTAGAGGTGCCAGTATCAGGGATCAAAAAAGACCTGTTCTAATTATGAGAATTGATATAAATAAAGACCTTGTTTCACAGACTTCATAATTTATGACAAGATGCAGCCGCTTGATACCAGACAAACAGGGTCAGGGGGTGGACAGATATGAATGTGCTTTTCTCAGTTCATGGTTTTGATAATTACTGCAATTTCAACTGCCCACTACAATGGTGGGGGAGGAAGGAGGTGGGCATGAAGCTTTCTCCACGCTTTCTATTCTGGAGTTTACCAACGTTTGCTGCTCTTTTAGTTTTGCATTTTAAACTGGATTTCTCTTCCCTTTCACATCCAATTTGGAGCATAATTTTTCATTGTCATTCTGAGATGTGGCAGCAATCAAGTGGAAATAGCGGCCAGTAGCCACAGTAAATCATGACTGGGGAGCAATTAACTTGTCTGTAATTAACTGTGGTATCTGGCAAGAAACTGTACCATCTTATAACTAAAGAATGGAAAATTCACATCTAGCATAATTACTGATGATCACTTTAAATGGAATTTATTAGATATATACAGATTTTGGCAAGAAAGCAGATCATCCAATATTCTGAACACCTTCACTCTAAATAAATAACTGCTTCACCCAGACCATTACTGGCTTTATATACAGTCCTCAAAATTCCCCAACAATTGGATGATTGCCTTATCAAAGATCCATTTCACTCAAACCTGCAGATTTCTTGGCATCACTATTAAAATTAGTATTACCTGTGATCTCTGAGGCAAATTCTAAACTCCTTCGGGATACTATTGCATTTTAACACAAGAAACAGAATCAATACTACATTTTAGATATCTATGGGTCAGAAGGGACCATAGGCCTTAGTCTTACCCTAGCCTTGCTCATACTGTGGATACTTTCAGAGATGAGAAACAAAGATGTTACAGATATTATTGTGTCAAAATTTGCAAATCAGAGCTCTATTAATAGTCCACCACTGGTTGATTTCTATCAGATATTAACACCAACCGATATAATTTAAGATGTACATTACATTCTCTGCACATAACAAAACAGCCTTTCCACTGATGTGAAGCAAGAACAACATTACCTAATTTAAATTCCACTACATGCATTCTACGCTTATTTTGCACTAATTCAAGTGACTGTGTTTTTACCTACACAGGTTCCCATAAGTGTCAAATCTAGACTAACAAAGCACATGCAGAAAAATGACACAGGTGGTTTAATATTTGTGGATGCTGACAGGAGCTGTCAGCATAAATACAATGCACAGTAACTGTCAAAATGCAAATAGTGGAAAAAGTCCCTAAGAACGACTTATTACCATTGCTGACCTCCGTAAGAACAACTGTTGTGCCATGAGCTTCTAACAGACTGAAATGCAGGGATATAATTGGTTCAATATAAGATGAGCTTAGGGCTGCAACAAGGAAAAAAAATGCTGTTTAGATGTTAATTATTCCTATAAAAGTGCAAGTAGTGAATTATGTAATGAAATTGCAAATTCTTGAGCTCCATGTTCAATTTAAATAATAAGAGTTGAGTATATATTAGATTATTAGAAACAATTTCTCCTTTTATAATGAAAAAATAAATCTTACTGCCCTGATGTTCCAGGCCACTGTGGCTTTGTGATGATTCTTCTGCTTGCACTGCAAACACCCAATAAAGCCAGTAAACTATAACAGAAGGTGAAAGTAACCTCACATGAAAACTTACTAGGGGGCTTAAGAGGGTGCATTGTTGGTTCTAATTCTAGATTTGAATATAGATGCATTCAAATTTCTGCATTTAGACACCTTGCAAATAGATGCAATACCAGTATCTGGAAAACACATTCCTCTATGCTGTTCTGGGAATATTCTGACTTTCACTCCTGGGGCATAGAGATCATAACACACCTGCTCACAGGGAAGGTAAGAATGAACTGAATGACTGATACAAGAAATAAATCATTGTTGTGCGTTTCTGTGATTTCAGATCTGTTCATTCTGCAAAGTCCTTTGTTCTAATATTTGTAAGGTGCCACAGTAAAATGTATTTTACAGGGAAACATTTAAAAGATGTCAGTCTTTGGTGAATAAACAGCCATTTGAGAAATGACGTTCACATACATACAACCTGGTCATTTTATGCTCCCAGTAATTTCTTAAGCTAATTACACAGACGGCTTAAAAAGAGACAAAAACAAAAGCCATCTTAAGTGGCTTCTATTTCTTCCCCCCCTCTTCCTACACTATGAAATTTGGTAAAAGATATCTGGAAGCACTCTTTAATGTGTTCATTTTCATTTGGGTAAGAACTGTGGCAAGGAATAAAACAGGAACATCAACCCTAACATCAACACTGTTCCTAATTAGACTGGAACAGGCAAAATTCCTAATCCTATAAACTGCATAACTAGATCTTTCCCAGACTGAGACAGCCATTGCAAACCTCTGAGAGCAAAGGGGCAAGGAGCTGCTTAAGATGATTCATAGCCCAACATCTATAAGGACATTTCAAGGAGTCCCAGCATCAGGTGGGCTGACCTGCAGCACAGGTAACTTGCAGGCAGAATTGCTGGTTAAATTTTACTAGGTGTTCACAGCCACATCTCTGGGTACCCATCAGCTACACACCAACTGCTTACAGTCTGCTTGTGGCTCTAAACATAAGTGGGGTGCTGTAAGTCAGGGCATCAAGAAGTACAGGGGCTTTGCTTTATTCGATGACAGAATCACAAATTGGAGGTCTCATTTACTTTGATTTTTCATTAATCATTTACCCTGGATAAAACTGATGGCAGGATTTCCAGAAAGTGAATCTTATTATGCAACTTTACGTCCCCTCTGTCTTTTCTCCTACACTTCTTTATCCTCTAAACACTAGCAGAGGTCAGAGGAGATAGAAGATCTCAGATTAATTTATTCAAAAAGAAGCAATAAGCAGAAGTAAGGAGGACAGAACAGCAAGTCCAAAAGTGGCAGGAAAAAGAGTAGCTTAGTGGGCTGCTTATCCTTCCAGGGAGTAATTCACCTTTATACTCAAGTATTTCTCATAGCATTTCTCAATGTTCAAAGGATGGCAAAAGCCTGCCTAGAATCAGGATTTATTGACAGCACAAAAGAAACAGACTTTTAAATACCCATGAAAACAGGTTCCAAACTGAGACCAATAAACAATGACTGGAAGAAAGGGTACCTCATGGAAATCAATGACTGAATATCATCATGCACACTGAGAAATCTTGTGTTTGTCTGGCACTGTAGAAGGGATCCTTCTGATTTATGTCATCACAGCTATTAATTCCAGTAGGAAATGGATTATGGTGGGCATTTAATCCTGTATTACCTGGTGCATGTCAATTACCTAGTACCTAGGCTATGAAAGTTAAGCTTAGACCTAATCAGACTATCTTTCTCTTGTCACCACCAAATACCTGGCTATACTTACATCCCAAATTGATGTTTTTCATGAAAAAAAAAACCCCATACCTTCCCATCTGTACTACAGCTCATTCAATTGTAAATATTTATATATGGCAGTGTGTTTGGCAAGGAAGTACATGAGCACTGTGATTAAAAAAGATGGAATTTTCTGCATGTTGAGCAAACAGCTTAATGCCTTGATTCAGAAATATGCATCTAGTTAAATCCAGGTTTATGGGTCTTCCTTGTACTGATGGATTTAAGTATGTGCTTAAGTGCTTTCCTGAAGCACAGCTTAACAGATGAAAAACCTTTTGAAACAAGACAACTAAAAATCAAAAAGCCCAGAAAGATGGTGATTTAGATCTTCACTTAATCCTATTCACTTAAATATTTACAGGATTCCCTTTTTTGTCAGTAACAATAGAAAGGAAAAAAAAAAAAAAAAAAAAAAAAAAAAAA
>NDXB01013659.1:111374-231268 GCA_002631895.1 Agapornis roseicollis
TAATCCTATTCACTTAAATATTTACAGGATTACCTTTATTGTAAGAAACAATAGAAAGGAAAAAAAAAAAAAAAAAAAGAAAAAAAGAAGTATTTTAAGAACAGTAGAGATTAGGTTAAACAGATAACTAAGAACACCAAAGAAAATTAATTGTATAAATTCAATGTGCTTGCAAATTCTTTCCCCCCCCCATTACCTGACCTTAGATTAGGGTAGTCTCAAACTGGTGCCTGCTGTACATTGCTCAATATGAAGAAATACCTATCCGTATCACAACTACTAGCTCAAGTTGATGTTTTAGAAGAAGAGACAGAGCACCAGAGAAAAAGAAGCTGCTATTTAAAAATCAGAAATCTATTGCCAAAGGGTATGAAAAGACCAAATACTTAGCAAAGCCTCTATGACAACTGTATCAACTGTAAATGATACAGCAATTTAGGCTAAAGCTGGAAAGAATGTGACATGTGGAATTAATGAAGTACACCACAGTGAAGGAACTGGAAATAAACCCCACAATTACTAATGCACTTACAAAGTTAGAAATACACAAAACAAATCTTTCATTAACCCAGGTATCATTAGGAGAGAAAAAAAAATAGGGCTTTTGTGGACAGGTTTACAGTAACTGTCTGTCTTTTTTGGAAATCAAGTAACTTCATTTGAGTAAGCAACAAATCCCACACAAGAATGGGAGCATAACCTGATTGTGACCTACAAGGCTAAGGAAGAAAATGCATCAGATATGTTATTACTGATATAACTAATCAGTCTGCTCAAGAAAAGCATAGGCCTGGGAGGAAAACTCAAGCACTGAGGGGAGAAGAATGAAAGGTTTTGGCAGAGCTCAACAGCAAAGATTGCCACAGTAAATAATCATTACAGACAAAGAACATTTTAGGAGGAATAAAGCTGGAGATATATTTTAATAACAATATCCCTGCTCTCTATTCTCTGTAACTCCCAAACATCTGCTGATGTCTATTATGTTATTTACATTTATCAGTCTTGGCCTTGTTACAAGCCCTTCCAGAATGCAACACTGGAAATGGCTGTACTGCAGCTAATAACATGGTCTTGTCTCCAGGGCTGGTACACACTTACATCCCATCAAAGTCAACAGGACTAATGACATGCTTCAAGTCCAGCATACGCTAAACTGCTTTGCTAGAGCAAAATCAGAAATCTGTGGCTTTTCAGGATTAAGAAAAGAGGGCAAAGCAGCTAAAGGAGAAATCATAAGAAAAATAATTCTTACAAAAGACTGCAACTGTGTTATTGAAGCCTAAGACTAAGTCATTATGAATCCTGTCAACAGATTACATGACTGAGTTTTAATCAAGGCCCACTCTAAGGGCATAGCCATGCTATGTTCACTGCTAGATAAATCCTATCTACCTAACACCAAGGGCATTCCCAAAACCCAGACACATTATTTCATTCATTTGAAGGATTTTCTCATTTTCATACATTTGCAGAAGACAATACCATTAATTCTAGAAAGACTATTCTGCTAATGGCATCCACAGCACACATCCTTTCATTTTAAAATTAATGGTGGCCTTCATGTCTGTTTTCACAGGACTAGTGCTTGACACTTGAAAATTTGCCCCAAGAAGGATGCAAGATTTTATCTGTTTCTTTTGCTATTTTCAAGTCTTGAAGATTTGTATAACAGTTAAATGATTAATATATTTATTCAGCAAAGTTCTTTATTCATTAACAGTTTATTATCAGTTAGAAAGAAAAGACACCAAATTTGCAGAACTGAGCACCTGTATATCAGTATGAAACTTTAAGCACTCTCAACCTTTACAAAATGAAGCCCTTGATGTTTAAACGTGGACATTCTCTTTGTGATGTCAAATGGGTATCTTTGCCTTTTGTGAAGACTAAGATTCACAAACAGAATGCAAAAATGGTATTTATCACAATGAGTGGGAGACAAGAAAAAGGGGACAGCAAGAAAAAATGCAACACAATGAAATGAAATGAAAGAATGTACATATGTGCGGCATTAATAAAAGACTTTAGAAAGACAGAGAGCCATCATAAAAAGACCAGGCAACGGGCACAGTAAAGCCAGTGAATAGGATTAGATAAAAAGTTTAAGAAGATAGTAAAAATAGTTTAATCAAGAAATCAAAAAAGAATGAAAAGGAGAACAAAGTGAATGCTATTCACATTTTCAGCAGCATGGACAATGGGAAAACCATTCTGCGTTCAGCTATACCTAATTACATTTTGTTACCTTCACTATGCCAGAAAAATATTTCAGGTCATTGTGTATGAATTGAACAGAAATACTGGAATTTCAGAAGTTTGGGGATTTAAAAATTTGAAAATATTTCTATATGTGCACCATACCAACTTTGTTTTCAATATACAAGAATAGAACAAATTCTTATCTGACTCCAGTTGAAACCAAAGCTATTCATTTAAAGTGTGTCACATAAGACTAAAAAAGAAGTTATCCCTCAGCTTAAATTCACAGACGGGCATGTATCAAAGGGTGCAAAATTAGATCTGAGGATATTTCTCGTGTAGAAAAAACATTCTGGGCTTTTGAATAACCAGAAGATCCAAATTGTTTCTGCAGCATGAAAACAAAGCAAATACACATTAAAAAAGCCATATTAGAGACATTTAATTCTGAAGTGAAGTGAAACACATCCTCCAGACAAAATGATGGCCCCAGCTACTGCAAGGTAATAAAACATATTTTTGTACCTTATGTCCTTATGGCATCTAACCACAGTACAAGTGAGCTTATTAATGTAGACAACAAATAACTGCATGTCCTTCTCAACAGAATGGGTAAGGCTGGAATTTGCCACTCAGTATGTTATGTAGTATAACCATTACTCTAAGTAAGGTAGCAGAGGCCATGTTAGAGTTAGATTTAGTATGTGAGCTCAACCCAAAGCAGTACAAGGTACTTTAACTCTGAATTCATGGAAGAACCATAGTTAAGGCTTCCCCATTGAAGAGACATGTGTCTTGTGATGTAATATTCATAATTACCACATCAAAATGTAAGGAAGCAAGAACTCCAAAGCTCTTTGTCTACTTGTTCAGAACTTCAAGTTCTTTTAACATACTACTATTTTGCTGTACCACACAATGTTCCAAGAGCGACGAACAAGGAACACTATGGTAGGAGAGCTGAGCAAAACAAGCAACAAAACACATCCCAGTCCCTGAGTGCTTGTAATCGGAGGATGCAAGCTGTTTCAATATACTGAAGCAGATTACAAAGAGAGAAAGCAAACAGCGTGGGATGGTCTTTGGAGCCAGCATGTTCAGTGCAGTGAGTGAGTTTTCACAATTACTTTGAAAGGTGAGAGGAAGGAAGTTTGACATAACAGACCCAATCCAGCAAGTTCTCTGCATGCAACACTGCCTCATACAGAGTGCCCATAGGCCAGAGTTCATTGATTGCAAACCTCTTGCAGGGAAGAACTTCAAAAACGAATTATGCAGTCTCACCAGAAGAAAAACACTTTGTGGAGAATAAATCTTCAAACAGCAACTTAAGATTTCATACTTATTTTGAAAGAGCTATCCAAGAACAATCTCAAGTAATGACAAGGCCCTAGGGTCATGTTTCAATAGAAGAAACCATTCTTTGTGTGATATGTTGTGTAACTTCATGCTCAAACAGTCAGTCCTTCATGCTAATACCTTGTAGGTAATCACCACAGAGATCAGAGAATTCAATGCTTCCTTTAGTGTATGGAGAATTATTTTGATCTGTCACCAAGACTTCGATTTCAGGGAAAGAGTGTGCTTAAAGAGACTCAAAATATAACTAAGATATTCTTTCAAATGTGACTAGCAGTCATCTAACTCAGCTCATTCATTCAGTATTTACATTCAGGTCTAACACTGGGGCCTCCTTTCCCACAGATACTACATTTGGTCAAGGATAGGAACAACCAAACACCACTGCCTCTTCCCATTTTGGGTAAGAGCTAAGAGTTTGGTGAGACAGTGGAAATACCAAGCATTTGAGATGTGATTGTATTTAGGTTTATTTGAGTGAAGAGACATCCACTTCAGATATTTTAAAGTAATTTTCATTTTCTGCAATGACCTGTAAGCTCCCCTTTATTGGAAATGAAGAAGGTATCAGTGTAACTACCTAGGGAAAAGAATCCTGAACTAATGTCATGTTCAGAGCCAGTCTCTGGAGAAGTATGATGCAGTGATTAAGACTTCAGTCTGCATCTAGAAAGCCTGCTTTCAATATACTGCTGCTACCAATATCTATAATGGGTTAGTAAATAAATCATCACTCCTGTACATTTTTTACACATAAAAAAAAGTGAAGAAAAGAAGGACACCCAGGTGTTCCGATCAGAAGCTTTTTGAGAGGTATTAAGTGATTGCAAGGTACTCTTGACACAGTACATTAAAGTTACAACCTGGCATAGGCAAGGAGAATGAAATACCACACCATATGGAAGAGACAGAGGAATATGCCCAAATGCACAGCATCAGCTGACCAGCTTCTTCCAAAATTAATAGCAATGTTTCCATTTCCTACAAGAAAAGGATTACAGAAAACATCCATCGCTTTTCCAGCACAACTGGAAAAGAACCACAGAACTGCCAGCAGACCAAATTCTCTCCATCAGTCCACACGATATTACTCTGAAACAGTAACTAGGATAACTTCTTCAGACAAGCAGAATTCAGACTGAAATCTTGAGACCCCAGGGGGTACTTCGTACAGCTCACAAATTCATACTATTATTAAGGACTGTTATTCATAAACAGCAAAAAAAGGACAGTATGTATGAGAGAGACTCCATAATTCTTTATAAGAGTAGAGCACTTCGGCTTCGCCAACTCAAAACTCAGAAAAGTCCACATAGATTTTGTTCCCAAGAGGCAACAGACAGGGATTTCTCTTATGGATACTCTTGGGATATTGCTGCCAACACATTTTCACTAAGGTGAGTATAAGGAATTGAAAATCATAAGTTTGGTCTTGCCAGATTATAACATAGCAGTTGCGCATTTAACTAGCAAGGCAACAGTTGCAAATACGATCAAGGGTATCTTAAAGCCAGCAGGAGAAGAATCTGCAAAGAAAATTGCATTGAAACTTTTTTTCCCTACATTATCTTTCTTCATTCCAGCATGTCACACAAGCTACTTGCACTGGGAATTCATTCCTCAAAGCATTTGATTTGGAGGAACATCAGATTTTTATTTGCTTGCTTATAAAACCAAGCTTTAAATTGAGAAAAGTGCACTATTATCCTTAGAAGTAGCAATTGTAAAGCTCCTGACCACTGGGTCTAATAGAAAAAAAAATATAAACCAAAGCATTTAGATAATGTTGCATTAAAAAAAAAAAAAAAAAAAAAAGTAGGACTATGCCTGAGTAAAGATGTAAGATCTGATATAACAGATATTTTATTGATCTTAGCATGGAAATACCTGTGAACACAGAGTGGACCACTTGGTCTTTGTTTTAAAGTTTGTGCACTCAGGCNAAAAAAAAAAGGAAAAAAAAGACCTTTCTAAATTCTTCTCTGGGTGGAATGAGGATACTTCATATTCTGACTAAAGAATGCCTGAAATAACTTCCCAGTGAAATAACCACCTGTGAAGCCTCTGTTAGGATGGTATGAAAGAGATTGATAGTGAAGATTGACTGAGTATTGCTCAATTGGATACAGTTGTGAAAGACTACTCTAAGAGAGCCAGCTTTGTAGAAGCTGTCTTTACGGTAGACATTTTAAAGCTTCCTATCCAAGATGACCATATACAACTCCTTCCAAAAAGGACACTTAGTTTTATGCCATGAACACCTATGCTCATTACAGTGAGAGCATCAGAATAGACTTCACCCCACCCCAACTTTGCTATTGATCTGACATGTGGCTTTGATGAAGCATTTCATCATGTCTCTGCCTAAAAGTTCCATTGCTTTATGTCGAAGTTGTAAGCTCTGTATAATTTGGGCTGCTCCCTGTAAAGCATTTGTACAGCATGCAACAAAATGGGGTCCTGATATTAATTAACAAGTGGTACTCTTGGAATATACACCATTTAGTTCTACAAAACAGCACTGTACAAGTCTAGATGACAAGACAAATTGTAAAGCAGTGGAGAATCAGCCCCAGTGTACAAATAAGCAGTCTTCTGCTATCTTTCACTTTTGCTTAATTTATTAAGCACACAACACTAATTTGGGGGTGCTGCTATTAATCCTGCTTATTGTCAAGGGGATTTTAGCAGTGTTTATTCAGAATTGATGATGAAAATTTACAGGACAGTAGTGTCAGGGGAAAGAGAAAATTTAGGCCTAATTGCAAGCAATTGGTAAACGGCATCATCAGCAAAACTTGGAGAATAACTGATTCCCAATACACGTATCTCAGCGTTTCTCCCTTTAAAGAGAAGCAATGCTGCCAGCTTGTCATGCTTACAGGAAAAAGTGGATTAAACCAGAAGAGCCTGGTTTAAGTCTATTGAAGACTTCAGAGCCTTAAAAAAAAATGGGAGTGACTTGCTAGATTTTCCAAGATAATGCTGAGTGAGGCTAAGGAATCTCAAATAGTGATGACTAAACACTTAAAAGATAGCTACTTACAGAGGGCAAACACTTTATTATGGCAAATGGGACACTATTAAGATTTCATTAAAAATCTCCAGATTTACCCATATAATTATCTTCCCAAAGCTATAGTTAAACAGATAATTGAATTAGTAACCTGAGTTTTGTTCACTGCCCCCCTCCAAATGAAGAAGTTAAATTTTTCACTCTTTAGTAAGCTAACTAAACAAGTCAACCAGGACAGCAGGTAAGTGGATTGGTTATTTCCTTTAATACATTTAACAAAAAACATGTTAGGGAGATGAGGTTGACAATGTTAAGGACAACAAGAACAAACTCTGGCATACGCAAGTAGGTACTAACAGAAGTACACAACCAGTCACTGTAAAGAGGCAGGTTGCTGAAAGCAACTACACTGAACCCCTCTCACTACGTATAGGTCCAGGAAAAGAAGAGTCTATTATTGCAGGGGGTGAGGACTGAATTTAAATATTGTCAAGTGTAGGTGAATTATTAGCATAATAATTCACCTTCCTTTCACTGCTATATTCAGCTGCAAGCGGGCTTCAGGCGATCTTATTTTCCCTATGACAACTTGCAGGAAATGCAGGGAATAGGTGAGATCAGAGGTAATCTGCTATATATTCTGTTCACCAAGCTGAAGTCAGTGGAAGTATTTGCATACAGCTGGCAAATGATATTAAAGTCTTTCCTGATGCCATCAGCCTGACATGAATATACAATCTCAATTTATTAACGTTAAAGAGTTATAACCCAAGAGTCTTGAAAAATAATCAAGGCATCATTTGCCTTGATGTCTGCATACCTAAAAGCTGTTCTACAGGCATCTCTTGCTCCATCCTGGCAATCATAGAATACCTAGAGTTGAGAAGGACCTTAAGGCAATGGTCTGACCAAACCCTGTTCAACTGTCTCTAAGAGTTCAACAGCACTAGAAACAGTTGGCTTCACCGAGAGAAATCAAAGAAGGAAGACCCAGAGCACCTCAGACTTCTCTTTCGTAACTTCCCAAGGCTTTATCCAATACTTCACTATAAAATTCTTTTCATTTTCTAATATCTTCCCTTCCTCTATTTAGGGAGAGTGATTTTCAAGTACAATGTGCTTCAATATCTTGAGCTGTGGTACATGCCCAAGAACACACAAACCAGCCCTCAAAACATCAAAAAAGCTCTGACTAAGGCTGGCACAAAAGTAACTCAGAGGCAATGGATTAACATCTCAGTTGAAACCACTGCTATAGTGAAATCAGAGTTTTGTCACTGGCTACTACCAGGTCAATCTCTGCCACTTACCATGTGTAACCAAACAGCCAGCACTGTAACAAAACGATCAAAAATAAGGGGAGAGATCTGCACACCTGTGGTTTTCCAAATTATTCCAGTGCCATGTGAAAAAAAACATCTTTTGACAGCTTTGTTCACAGCAGGTTCCTTACTTCTAGAAAAGAGAAGTCTTCCCTAGACTTAATATCAGTGAAGATCAGAACAATTGCTCACAAAACAGCACACACATTTTTAGAAAGCAGTAAGGATCAGACTTGTGGATAAAAACAGCATTTAAAACAATTATCCATATTTTCCACTTTCTTTCAATGCATTTGCACCCCTCATCACTATACCACTCACCTGTAACACATCCATTTTCTAAGCAGGACAGAACAGTCCCCTTACAGTGGAAAAGACTGTTCCATTTATTTCTCTATAGTCTTTCTTATCCAGAGTGTGAAAGTGTCAGGGATATAATAATGACACCATTTATTCAATTCTTTCAAGTGTTATGCTCATCTTCAGAACTCTTATGTTCAGAAGTCTTATGTTCCAATAGGACAAATCATATTCCTTATTAAAATGCTGCACAGAGAAGTTATATGTCTTCCTTTCTTTGTTATACCACTTTTCCATAGAACAGTGGTTTCAACTTTCAGAGGTGCTGAGCATCTCTGTTTCATGAGAATCCTATAAGTCACCTTTAAGCAAAAAACAGACTAAAAATGATATATGTTATACAAGGTGACTGGTTATGAGGTAGCTTATTATATACAAATCAACAGCATAAGGGTGTCAGGTCCAGTAAAACAATTGAAGGCCTGGTATGAAAACCAGTGCTGGTGTGCACCGTTCTGCTGCCACTATACCATTCCTACCATCTGGAATATTCTGCTGAAGTCAGTTGTTAAACAAAAATCTTAGAACTGTCCTAATGACATGCAGGGTAATCTAGTTCCAGAATGCGTTAATAGGAAAAACCCAAACCCCTAACAGCACTAATTTAGCCTCTTTTTTTCTTCAGTTGGGCTAAGCAGAGATTTAGAGAAAGCACTGGAATTATTAAAATGACTGACATATAGGTCTTCCTGGTACCTGCTGAATCACTGTGGATAACTGTGAAGCAATAAAGTCCATGGATCTGCTGCAATCTCTAATCTTCAGTGTCTGATCCACAATCACAATGCAGGCCGTGACCTCAGGAGCAATAGATATAGCATAGCCAACATCTCTGACAGTAAGCCATTAAGAACTCCTGTTCATCAGCCCTCAAGCTGGACTGGGAAATGCCAACACCTTCATTCAGTGTATCAGATTCAGAATAGATTTTCTCTAAATATCTAACAAAAAGACAAAGTATCTTATGGAAATGCACATTAATCTTTTATACACTCAGCAGCGTCCTGGGGGAACAACAACTGCCTCCTGCAATGCTTTCTCCTCTCCATAGCTATAATGAAAAGCCTCTAATAATTTCTGTTATAGAAAGTACAAAGAGACTAAGGAAAGGAAAAGTTGCAGCACTGTTTTTATTTGAATGACTGTGACAGCATGATCCCCTAGAACTGATAAAAGGAGGCTCCTGGTAGGAAAAGTGATTTAGAAGAATCACTCTCTACACCAAGTCCACCCTGTATAAAATGATGCCATTGTGACCTCTTAGAAGAATTAAAAGCAATTGGAAAAATGATAAATATAGTAGCATGTACATACAGAGAATATAATTTCTGATGTATGCTTCATACAACAGTAGAAGGTGCAGAGAACAGTTAGGTGCCAAGTGATGAACACAGTGTTAAAACAGACATTCTGCATGAGAAAGGGGGGAGCAAAGCTTATTTATCACTTTCAACCTGCAAGGCAGCCTATACCAGACTGGGAATAAAAACAGGAGCATGAAGGGAAAGAAGAGCGCCATGCTGAACAAAAGGAAAACATATATTTAAGGAGAGAAACCCCATCAGTCAATCCTAAACTGGCATGTGGCATGGCACCAGACTCTTAAATAAGCCAAGAACACCCAACCAAAAGGACTTGATTGTTTAGCTTGTTCTCCTGGTTTGCAACTGTTCTTTCACTTTGATCCCCTAACCCTTCACTCTTGTTTTGAATAACACTGTTGTTTTCCCTGAGAACAGAGGAGTTACTGGACAACTACAAGGACACATATTTCAGATAAAAATGGCAGCATTTGTGTTACACCTTTTGGTTCGGGTATTATCACTGATCATCATCCAACTGTCTGGATGGGTTTTTCTTCAAAAAATAAAACCCAATTCCCACCAGTCTTTTATTAGCAGGTGGCAGAGTCTTATCTATTGGCAAGAGCTGGTCTTCAGGTTGAAAACCATGCCTTTTAGACTTCAGTTGTCAAAGTTCATAGGAGTTTAAAATTTCACAGATTGGAATCTGCAATATGATCTTAGCCTGGCAGCATTCTCTTGAATCTCAACATAAGCATGCAGCTCAGAAAACCCTATGGGGAGTGCCATGCCTCTTCTTTTGCTGTGTGTAAAAGTCTTGAATCAACCCAGAGAACTTCTCAGAGCATCAAGCTAGCTGAGAAGAAAACAAGACCATACTGAGCTATCTTTCCTCCTGCTCTTCACACTAAACACACAAGAAACTGTATAGGATTATGAATCAGAAGACTAGAAGTTCTTCTTCCAATTTATTCACCAAATGGCCAGAGGAAGGCCATTTTATAAGCTGGAATTGACAATATTTCCCACTCCTACCACAAGCAAAAACCCACCACCATACTTCTTTATTTTAGAGATGAAGCAACAGCCACCTAGACATTTCTAGAGATTACAGAGGAATACAGCTTCAGAATCTCTCTTCTATTCCACAGTATTTGTCAGAAGGAGTCCACCAGGTCCTCACTGCCAACATGAGTAAATTCATGCTGTTCCTACATGCTCACTTTGCCAGACAGCACTAAATCCAGAGATGAAAGTGCAGTATGAAAGAGCACAGCAATTCTGTGCTCACAAGATGAATGGTAGGTGCAAATCAAAGTAGTTCAGCCTGGACTTGTCAGTATTAATACACAACTACAAACTCTGCTGGTGAATGGAGAAGCACCTTTTCAGAAAGTATGCTGTTACCCACAAACATAGCAAAGGCTGAGTTCATATTAAAAAGAAAAGGTTAAAAAGTATGACTGGAAGACTACACCAAGATTATAATCTGCCTCAGAAACATAAGCTTGCCAATGCATTAAGACTTTAAATTGCAAGAAGGTTAATGAGGTTTCTCAGTTGTTAATTCATGTAACTTCAGGTATTTCAAAGCTCTATCCATTATTTCCTTAAGAGCAGAAGGAAACTCAGATGTGCAGTATAACAGACTTTTATAAAATGATCATTGTGAAACACCACTCATTCTTTCGTCTTTCTCTGGTTAGCAGATACACACTAGAGATAAGCCAAATGAGTGGTCAAGAATTTATATATAATCTGTGACACCAAAGTCCCACAAACGTAAAATGGAAATGATAGAAAGAGATCCTGTGTGGCTGGCAGTCTCTAAAACAGCATCTTACCTTGAAAAAACAAGGGTAAGCACTTTTTTACAGCTGCTATTAGTTCAGCTGGCCCACCCATAGCTGTTACTGGAAGCAGGACACTGAGCTAGATGGCCCTGTTGAGCAATGCCTCAGATTTCAGGTTTTCTCAGCATTGACACCATCACCATATGGCCAAACCAGTGTCTTGNCTGGCTGGCAGTCTCTAAAACAGCATCTTACCTTGAAAAAACAAGGGTAAGCACTTTCTACAGCTGCTATTAGTTCAGATGGCCCACCCATAGCTGTTACTGGAAGCAGGACACTGAGCTAGATGGCCCTGTTGAGCGATGCCTCAGATTTCAGGTTTTCTCAGCATTGACACCATCACCATATGGCCAAACCAGTGTCTTGAAATAGAGATCTCTAAAGCAAAACATGGACTATGAAAACACCTTTTCTCCCCTATGGTCTTTGCCAAAACACCCTGTGCCAAAACTGAAGAGTCTAAGAGACCACAGTTTTAAGTAACACATTACATGTTATACATGTATCATGGTGGCAGCTTGATATCATAGAGCTGGGTGCAAAATAGAAACCCCAGCTGAACACAAATTAGTTGAACAGACTCAGACTGAATTCAAAGACATAGCATTATCTACCCTCAGAAGAGAGAGACAAAATGTTTTCTTTTACCATCAAGCATTCAGACATTTATATTCTGTAACAAGTCACTTTAATAGGTTTAATTATGGTTTTCTCTACCATGTATACTAGTATCTGCTGCTGAAAACAAAGATCTTTTTCTAGAGAGTAAATTGTGCCAATAGTAACATTCAGTGGGATTTGCTGCAATATCCCAGACATCTTTAATATTAATACTGTGTAGTCAAGGTCCTTCATTTTTCTAAAAGCACAAACAAATTGCACATGTAGAAGGATCTACAGTAGTTTCAGCTATGATTGCTCTGCCACTTACAGTCTCATTATCTGTGACATGGAACTCAGAGAATGGTCTTAGTTTTAAAACACAGGCTGAATTATTATTTTTTTGCTTACCTCTGTACAAGTCAAATTTACATAATAATGCTCATTTGCCCTGTACTGTTTGTCATTTCTAATTAAGCTGTGGCCTGCCATGAGATGGCAGCATGCTCATAGCTAGCTCCTCAGGAAAGGTGAACATGCCACAGAAAAAAGTGCACCCTGCAGTCTACGGAGAAGGCTGTTTATGTCTAATACACAAGTAAAAGACAAACCCACTTTACATCAGAATAGTTTAAAATGCAAGCTACTGATAACATGATGATACAGTATTTACAAATCAAGACAGTTTTGCCTCTCTGACCAGCAAGACATTTCAATCAATATTGCTATTACAGAACTTAATCCAAATGTCGTATGAGCCTCCCGAGGCCCAGAGGCAGCTGCTAGGAAATAACTGAGTTCATAAAAGGAAGGGAAGGCATGTAGATGCAAATCTCAAGACTTTATTTATGGCTGTCATGAAGGGCCTGATTGAATTTTTCTCCTATTTCTCAATCTCATAGATAAAAATGATCATAAATTAACAACAAGGCTCAGAAAGACTCACTTGCAAGAACTTTCACCATCCAAGTTGCTATAAACAAAGAACATGAAAATTGGCCAAATTTGCTACCAAACAATACAGGAAACAGCAGCTGAAAGGGTACCAGTGAAGAGATGAAGATATCTGTGAGCCAGCACTGGTCATTACCAAGCAGGTAGAGGTATCAGAACAAAGAGAAGGTTCAGCCAGAGATCTGAGGGAGAATAGTGAGGTAACTGAACAGTTCCCAATACCAGGTACTCTAGGGAATTTCATTCTTGTATGGGCAAGTAGGGGGCAAAACTATACCTCATTTTATCTGCTATACAAGCATAAATTACACACTCTACAGAAGCAGCTTAGGGAGTGTACAGGTAAACAGAATTAACAGCAACTGAAAACACAGGCATGCTAAGGAATTTTTGCAGTGGCAACACATTGCTCATTATTATAGTGAGAGAACCTCATCCAGAGAGTCTTTGCAATAGATGTAAAAGATACTTCATTATTCTCAGTGTGTAAAACTAAGCCAGAAAGGACACACACTTTTTACCTGCATTCTTTGTATGTAGTTAAATTTTACATGTTAGAGCTGCTAAGAGTTTTCTCTGGTTGGTTTATAAAGAGCTATCCAAAACCTGCCTTTTGACTACATTTCCAGAGAGTTGGAATGGCTGGTGTTTTGAAACCCATTTCTTCAGTGAAATGTCCCCTCTCTGCTTCCTAATAATTTAGGGAGGTAACACACTGCCTTTTCTAGCTACAGAAAGTATTAGCATCACCCATCACATCATCTCATCCTTTCCCAATTTAGCAATATTTTTTCCTTCCTCATGCACACATATAAACATGTCTGTGCCTCGTAGCAGCACTACACTTGACCATTTAAAGATGGAAAAAAATTGAAAGATAAAAGATACTGACACGTGGCTTTCAAAACATGATGAATAGATACATGTATGTGTGTATTCATATACTATATATTTTTCATCTTGGACATTCCTACTGAGCCTGAGAAACTGTCTTTGTAAAATGAATATTAAAGCACTAACTTTCTGGGTCAGCAAAGAACACATTGGTTCACTGCTTTATGCCACGGTGAACTGCAAAGCTCAACAATCAATAAGAAGCATTAAAGCGTAATTACAGTACTTTATATTACAATCACGTAATTGTCTTAGTAATTTTCCCCAAAGTAATTTAAACGTGCGTTTTAGATATTCAAGCCATGAGACTCTAGATATCATCATGCAAGATAGTAGCCTTGAATCAATAACCAAATAAGCAAAAAATCCCCCACAAAACCCCCAGGCCAGAAGAGCCCCTGCTTTCTCAGTGTTTATGTGTGAGAGCCAGCCGAAAACTTGCAGTCCTACTCTATAGTTACAAACTATCTAATACAATTTTTCTTAGCAGAGACTTTTTATTTAAATAAGTGATGCATTTTCAAGCCAAAGAGATCTCCCAGTCAAAACCCCTCTGGCACACTATCACAGACATTGTCACACCAATAATTCAGGTTTCATTGAAAGAAAATAGGCATATCGGATTGATTTTTCTTCCCTATGATAGGGATCTTGAACAAGATTTTTATTCACTGGAGACCATCATGTACACAAATCACTGTCGCACTAGAGAACATCAGATTTTGTTTAGCAGAATCAATACTTCCTGCAAAAAAAGACAACAACACAACCAACAAAAAAACCCTGATACACAAGTGTGTGTGTGTGTGTGTGTGTGTGTGTGTGTGTGTGTGTGTGTGTGTGTGTGTGTGTGTGTGTGTGTGTGTGTGTGAATGCATAGCAAGAATGACGCAGCTCCGAAGGAGAGGTTGACATGCTTGCTGCTTTCCATGTGCCGTCATCAGTATATAGAGCAACATGAATTTGAACTTGGAGACGGCAGCCTCCAAAAGCAGTTCCAACAAGAGTAGGAGACTTCAGCTCATATTCTCTTTCCCTTCTATTTTTTCTTTGGCTAATAACGTGTGCATTCCCACGTAAGTAGCACAAACAACTTTGTGATTGTTTTAATAGATATTTTTCTCCAGACACTTTCCCTGTGCCATGTCACTGCGCTACTGAAGCTTCACTAATACAAAACCCATCAGGACATAACATGATAATTAGACCAGATCGCTGATACACAGTGATATTCTGTACTATTATACTGTCATGTCACCTGCTCTTTTTGAGAGAAACTCAAGATACTTTGAACCATTTCTTTATCAACTTCTGCTGTAAGGACATAATCTCATTCTTTTTTCTAAGCATCCATAAAATAATAACTCTCAGGCAACAAAGAAACGAGTAAACTATGTGTTTGAATAAAGTATCTCATTTAATTTTGAGGGGAAGGTTGGGGCTAAGGCTGGGAAAAGCTATAAAAATCTTCAGAATTACTAAAATTTTATGAGCTTAATGTTGGGACCTGGTCTTAAAACATCATACAGATTCCCATCTATTCAGAGCAGCCAAAGATTTTTATCCTGTGTAATTCCTGTTTCTTTGCTTAGTGAACACTAGAGATTTCTCCATTTAAAAGCATCACAGGAGTCCTGTAGCACCTACTCTTCAGCCTACTAAGATGCCCAACTCAGAGCATGGCTTTTGACTGTTGGCATTCCTACTGAGAACCTGCTCACCTCATACCAGTTTCACCTACTCCTGTTTTTACTAAGGTCTACTAGTGAATAAAACTACCAGTTACTTTTCATTTATATTTTTTTCTGCCTACAAGTTACAATCATGTACAGTATAAGAGTTGCAAGTGAATTAGGGAGACAGAAGAAGAGATCTTTCACCAATAAATTCAATCACCAAAAAGTAAAATGCACCATTATGTAGAGCTGAATATTATTAATTTCTAATGAGTAGCAACTTTGCCCCAAAACAAAATACTTCAGAAAGTATGAGCCCTTCATTGAAATAGCAATCTTTTTGTCTCAAAGAGGCAACTTAACTGAAGAGTGATGCACAATTTAAAAATCACACATCATCAAATAAGAGAATAAGTTTATTAATTCACTGTTTCATTATTCCTTGAAAATATTCAATTTGGTTGAAAACTGAAATCAAATATCCTAGTTTTTCAATCTGGCAACCAAAGCAATCTGTAACTGCTAAAGCCTACACAGAAATTTTACAGAAGGGATATACACATTGGAGGACTGCAGCAGAACTGAAGAGGACACAGAATAATAGAATCACAGAATCAACTACGTTGGGAAAGACCTTTAAGATCAAGTCCAACCCCAGAACTGACAACTGCACCACTAAACCATATCACTGAGGGCCTCATCTACATGGGTTTGAACACTTCCAGGGATGCTGACTTCACTGCTGCCCTGGGCAGCCTGCTCCAATGCCTGAGCACCCTCTTGATGCAGAAATTTCTCCTAATATCCAATCTAAACCTCCCCTGGCACAGCTTGAGGCTATTTCATTTTGTCCCATCACATGGGTACTTATGTCTCTGTAAACTGGGAGTTCTGAATAGGAATCACCTTTTGTTTTTAAGAGAAGCCATGAAAAGCCCAGAAACCCTTAGTCATGGTTGCCTGTGGATTTTGGCTTTGACTTGTAGGACACTATAACATCTCTTTATTGACTTCCAAATCATCGTTTCTTAGAAAAAGATTATGCTTCTGTAACCATTCAGCCTACATCAGTTTATTAACTCCTTTCCAGTACAAGGAAAAATGAGTCTGTAAAAGTCTATTATTTTACTTTTATCATTGCAATGGTTGAAACAACGATATTTTATTCCATATGTTTAGAAGATGAAATTGTGCTTTAACAGTTCAGAGATTTTAAGGCAAGAAAGTATTTAGACTATTTCATTTTTTTTTTTTCAGTCTTTTAATACTTTTGTATTCCCAGGAAGCATACCCAGTATTAGCAAAAGCAAAGTCAGCAGGACCTCATTTTTCTACAGTTAGAATAAAAAGATAGACCTCATAGCAGCCTTCCAGTATCTGAAGGGGGCACATAGGGATGCTGGGGAGGGGCTCTTCATTAGGGACTGCAGTGACAAGGGATAACAGGTTCAAAATTAAACAGGGGAGGTTAGATTGGATATAAGGAAGAAATTCTTTCCTGTTAGGGTGGTGAGATGCTGGAATGGGTTGCCCAGGGAGGTTGTGAGTGCTCCATCCCTGGCACTGTTCAAGGCCAGGTTAGATGAAGCCTTGGGTGCCATGGTTTAGCGTGAAGTGTCCCTGCTTATGGCAGGGGGGTTGGAACTGGATGATCTTAAGGTCTTTTCCAACCCTAACTATTCTGTGATTCTATGGCAGCACGTGTTTACACTAGACAGCGATCACTAACTACCTTTCCATAGCAACCTCTTCCCTGTGAGGTGAGGCTGACTATTTGCATTGCGAGACTATTTCCATTCTCAGGAACTTCAGACTCTTCTCACTCCTGTGACCTAACAGACCCATTTGGCTACTTATCAACTAGTCACACCAAATTGGTAAAATAAAAGGCAAGCAGAATGTACAGAGTTTCAAAATACATCAAGAAATCATTTCAAGTTTATTTCTTACATGGAAAACTAAAACCTCAAGTAGTTCCTCCTGGTACTAACCTCTATTGTTTGTTCTGCTCTGTGTTCATTCCAGAAGGTTCTCTGTGCCAAAATCTAGACTGGGAGAAAAATAATGACAGCTATTATTTTTCTGTTCTTACCCATGTAAGTGTTCTTCATTCAGCCAGTTAAGGGGATTACTCACATGATTAACAGATTTCAAGCCAAAATATTTTGAGAAGTAGACAGTCATACTGAACTAAATAAAAGAAACCCTGTGCAAGACTGCAGAATGAGAGCTGCAGACAGTCTGCAGCCAAGTGGGTTAGACTACTGTCAAAGGAATGAAACCAAAATGAGCAACTCAATCCTCACAGTTCACACCAACCATTCAAGAAACTGAGTTTATGGTAACACTGTATCACTCCACTTTATACATTACTTCCATGCCTATTTCCAGCATTCAAAAGTAGATTCAGTTCCTTTCTGTGACTAATAGCCCAAAAGAAAACTGATGCATATAGCATGCTGTGAGGTGACAAGCACTTCTGATGGCCTAAGGTTTGGATACTGGCATTCAAATGATACTGCAAATATGCCTCCATACACAAAACACTTCACACACTGCTCCTTCATACTGTGGTTGTCTGGCAGAACATGCTAAGCAGACAACCTTCTGCCATCTTTCTCATCAGATAAATTGACACATCAAAAGACCTTGCTCAATAAATCTTCAGTCACTAGTAGCTAGCATTAATGTTAGGAAAAGGGGGGAGAAAGGGGAATAAGAGATGAGAATCAGAGTGTGATCTTTCTCCTGTAGGAGGAAGTCAGGGAAGGAACACACTAGGAAGTGTTCATTTAAAAGGTTGATAGTTCTGGAATCTAATTTAAAAACTCTACACTAAAGCATTTCTTAAAGTCAGCATTTAATGTCCTCTAAGCAGGCAGGATGGAAGGTAAGACAGATTAGGTCAGAGGTGGGATGTTAATAAGCAAACACTGTGATAGCTGAATGAAGGTCATTTAGCCTAAACATTGGCATGTGCTGTAAACAAGCAGCAAGCTCTAAGGAGGCTTCACCTGCCTTCCTATGCTGGTTTTCTGTGTTTAGTAGTTTTTTAAAGAGCATTAATTCCACACTGGTAACGAGGTCTGCAGATGCAAGTTACAACTGCACTCCAGGGATAGTACATGCACTATTATTCCACACTTCATGGACAAAGCTCAGAAGGCAGCAGAAATCTTCCAGGTAGAAGAGAATAGATCAAGCCAAATAAATAAGAGTCCATCATAATAAATAATATATTCATACAAGGGTTCAATTATCCTGAACATTAGAGAGGGCTATTTCAGCATACTCACAAGCTAACATAAAAGGACGTGTTCATAAGGTGCAGCTCAGTATTTTTGGTGAAATCATTATTTTTTATACTTTTGCATGGCAGCCAAAGTTGATTCAACACAATATTCATGAGTGAAGTAGAAGGGGAACCAAAAAATGTATAAGACACTGCCACAAGCTTCTTGTGAGCAGGTGACAAATGTTTTTGTTTCCTCCCATGACATATGGTACAATGACTGACAATTACCCTGAAGTTAAAGCAGCCTTACATGTTGACATGCTAGAATAACTTTAGAAGAAAACTGTGATAAAAGAACCAAGGTGAACTTTTTACCCCTGGAGCAAGAGTTACTTACACTTGCCTGAATGGGCAATAGGTGCTAGTGTACCGAGTGGTAATGTGGTCAAAATTCACAATTCACTATTTCAGTGTACACTAGGCCAAAAGCAATAAAACATTGTGCACCCATGAGCACTATATCATCTAAAGGATTTCACCCCCCACCCTCCCCACTTAGACAGAAAGCAAATGCAAAACCTTACCATCACATTCATGGCATTCATGAGAAGAAAAACCAAAGAAATTAAGAAAGAAATAAATGAAGGCTACACCAGAGGCAAAGATTCTGTAAGCAAATATGGTTTTGTCCTTTAAAATTACTTTAGAAAGTTAAACTCACTGATATAGTCTAGCAAAGAGTATAAAGGTGACAGCTGTCAAACACAAGAGATGCAGTTCTATTATGACCTTCCTTCACTAGTTGAACACTTGCGAAAAAGCAATTCCATGTTGGTTTCTACACATTTGTTGCTTAATGCATCATAGTATCATAGAATAGAATCATAGAATAGTTCGGGTTGGAAAGGACCTTAAGATCATCCAGTTCCAACCCCCCTGCCGTAAGCAGGGACACCTCACATTAAACCATGGCATCCAAGGCTTCATCCAACCTGGCCTTGACCACTGCCAGGGATGGAGCACTCACAGCCTCCCTGGGCAACCCATTCCAGTGCCTCACCACCCTCACAGGAAAGAATTTCTTCCTTAGATCCAATCAAAACCTCCCCTGTTTCAGTTTGAACCCTTTACCCCTTGTCCTGTCACTGCAGTCCCTAATGAAGAGCCCCTCCCCAGAATCCCTATAGGCCCCCTTCAGATACTGGAAGGCTGCTCTGAGGTTTCCACGCAGCCTTCTCTTCCTCAGGCTGAACAGCCCCAACTCTCTCAGCCTGTCTTCATATGGGAGATGTTCCAGTCTCTGATCATCCTCGTGGCCTCCTCTGGACTTGTTCCAACAGCTCCATGTCCTTTTTATGTTGAGGACACCAGAACTGCACACAATGCTCCAGGTAAGGTCTCGCAAGAGCAGAGTAGAGGGCAGGATCACCTTCGCCCTACTGGTCACACTCCTTTTGATGCAGCCCATGCATCTGCTATCCATAATTCCACCAAAGAACACGATCAGTATTTTCATTCTGATTTATTTTTTACATCATATACAGCTGTATTTCCTACCAGCTTGTAGACAACACTTATGACAAGTACTTTTTGCAACGTTTATTTACTACTGTAACATCCTGGCTGTTCCTCAGAGAACTGAAGTTCTTTTCTTCATTGCCCAGTAGACAAAAGAAGAAAAACTTCTCATTTACCTGAGGGTGTTCCAAGAACAATATGCAAAATTTCCCATCAGTCCTGCAGTTGATTATACCAGCTACAGCTACACTCTCAGACTGAAGGCTGGTGACCTTGCAATGGAGAAAGTATTTTCAGTTGTGGACAACTAACAAACTCTGTAGACCAGTAAAAAAGTGCAGACCTAGTCTATTAAAATACCACACAGAACAAGAGGCCACCAAACCCGGAAACCAATTCAACTGCATCGTTGCTTTAAAAGCTATATAATTACATGGGCCATAAATTACATTCAGTAATCACCTTGTTTATCATTTCACTCCCTGTAAATTAGTAGTTTAATGGAATGAGATTTTTTAATTGCTAGACACACAGTAAGTACTCTCTAGTGAGAGTAGAGCATAGAAAATCTCCCATCAAATTTGCTGTTGACCACCCATTAGGCTTATGATCAATAGATCATATAGGGACACAGAAGAGTGAGTCAATGGAGTTGCAGGATGCCTGTATATATCAATCTCCATGAAAAACAAGGAACACAAGAACTGCCAAAACTGCAAAGCCATGTGCAGAATGGAATAGCTGTTACTGCTGTCATCACTACAGTTCCTAGTGCACTTGGCTTTTTCTGCTATTATTAGGAAATCATTTCTAAAGCTTGGACAAGCTGTGTGGACAAAGACTTGGTAAGAAGGTTTCTATTGCCTCCATCTATCAGAGAGTGCAGGGGAGACACCTTGCAGAGGGGGGTTATGAATTTTCACAACTGCAATTTCCCAGTCCCCAGTTTATAGCTGAGATACAGACCCTTTGGTGTTTTGTTAAGCTCCCAGAATGTTGGCAGGCTCCCCTTGTGTAGTATCAGACTGCTCCTGAGGAGGTTTACAGTGCTCTCCCATCTCTCATAAACCATCTTCAATCATAATGGCTGATAATTACAGGGGTTTTACATCAATAATGCTTAGCTACATTCCCCACACACCACTAAGGAAAACAAAAAAACAAAGTAAGAGAAGCATAAACAGTTGATATCTTCCACCCCAGTAAGGCAGAGCAGTTTAAAAAATACATTCCATGTCTCTCTGCTCTGTAACAGGGCTGTGCTGCTGCAAAATCCAAATGAACTGCAGCTGTTCCTAACTTGGAGCTAGTAGCTAGAGGTTCTAATTACCTATCCAAATTCGAGCTGGTTATGCAGCACCCTCTCTATATTAATCACTGTCCAACTAAAACTAATTCTGGCAGCAGAGATGATAAAGCAGCAAAAAAAAAAAAAGGGGGAAGGGGGGCTCTGAAGGTTAATGTGCACAGCTGTCACAGGCTGACAAGGAGGAAAAAAAGGCTGGATGTGGGATTGTGCAAGTTTCTATATTCCACAGCCAGCAAGATGATGTGCTTTTAGAGCTTTTTTCTTCTAGAGATACTGGCACTGGTCCAGAGAACTACACTGTTCCAAATAGAGAAGACTAAGTTGCCATAAAATTTTCTGTTTGTGGAGGGGCTGGTTGTGTTCAATATCCTGACACGCTGTTTTCTTTTGGATGTCTCAGCTTCCATTTCTCCACATCAAGTTTACAGGTCTAAATTCAGATCAATAGCAGCAATGAATGGGAAATGCCTGCAGCTCTGAGCTGCAGGATGCTAATCCTGGGAAGAAAAAACAAGGACTCTGTACTAATGGGCACTATCTAAATACACAGACAACCAATTAAAACAATCTATACACCTAACCATCTCAAAGTCTTTGCTTCATAAGCCATGGTACTGCTTCCTAGACTACAGCTATTTAAAAACAACAAAAAAAAAATACTCCTTAAAACGCTATTTAATATGTAGGTAGAAAACAGATAATAATTTTGGGAAACATGTTCTCCAAACCCACATTCAAATGGGTTTCATATTTCTCATGCTTGTTACTTTCATTTGCATCCCAGAGCCTTACTCCTATTCTTCTGCATGCCCAGAAGAAAGATAAGAGGGCACATTATGAACATCAGTAGGGAGGGCTAAAATCAGGCATTCCCTGGTACACCAAGGAGGTTTCAGTGTTCAGTAATGAAGCGATAATCATCAAGGTAGATTAATGATTGTCTGAGAGAGTTCATTGCCTTGGGCCATTAACCCTCATGTGGTTATTAATTTTGCAAAAGACATCCTGTGCTGCTGAGGTCATTACTGCTGTTATTAGCTAATGAAAGATAAAACATCTGAAGCTCCCTCTCTCATATATTTAGATATTCACACACCCATTTCTGTATTTCACATGCCCCTGATTAAACTGGTCATTTAAAAAGTAAACGGGGTAAGTGTGTAGGGAGGTCAGAGTACCCATGAGCAGGGTAAATTACCATACACTGAGCTCTGTTCCACCAGTAAGGCTGCTTGTACTATCCCAGTCTATATGATTTAGTGGAGCAGAAGCACAGAGAAATTGCAGTAATAAGCTTTTTCCCCCTCCTACAAGAGACAAAGCTTCTGTGTATTATGCCACGGAGTTTAGCTTCAAAGGCAGCTAGAAGTAACTCTCGTGATACTGCTTTGTGACAACTACAGCCTGCCATTTCTATTCCTACACTAATGCTGGCAACACGTCACACAGAAGCAGAACTGCAGGGGAAGTGGTGTAAGTGGTGATCCTCTGAGACATCATTAACCAGTTAATGAATAATCCAAGTCCCTCCATCTCTGTGTCTACTGTATCATGATGTTGTTCCAAATCAGTTTATGTCAATGCAGGTTTAATTCTACCTTCTCCCTGTTTCCAGCCACATATTCCCACTGGCTAGGCAATGATCAGGGGTTGATTTAGCTAAACACTAATCTCTCCTCTTTGGGGGCAACAGAACAACTGTAATTTAATTGACCTTAAGCTGCTAGAGAACTCAGCTCATAGCTTACAGTCAGCAAGACACCAGCTGAATTCAGAGGAAAACTTGTAGACAGAAAGTGAAAGTCTGGTCAAACATTTCTGCTGGGGGAAGACACAACCGCAACTGATGATAACACAGTTTGGTTCATTATTTCAGCTCAGGACTTCTTTCATCCAACTTATTTTCAGTGCAACTAAGTGCAAAGACCCACACCGATGGATGGCATACTAACCTTGCAACAAGGGAACAGTTCTTGTCTCTGAAAACTCACGGTCCAAGCTAATAATACATTAAAAAAGGCAGGGACAAATGGGAAGAACAGAAACAGTACAGATTTGTTTTTCACTATGGGCTGCACCCAAGGAGGCAATATCAGAGAGCTAATCCTAAAGAAAAACAAGGCCCAGAGCCTTCCTCATGAAGCTGTGTTGTGGCTTCACTGTTCTTAGTTTTCCATTTGCTTTCATTTCTGCTTCAGCCTTCAGCATATAGGTCACCTTTACGCTTCCTCAGCACAAGGAAATAGTCTGCTGTGACTGGCACATTTCTGCACAGAAATGGTTCTGAAGAAACTCTGTGAAAGACCCCAAGAGGCTCCCATAGAAACTGAATCACTGGAATGAAGGTGATTTTTGGGTGCCTAGTTAAAAATTGAAGACTGAAATGTTCAAAAGAATGAAATGCAATACTGAAGTTTCATGTCTCTTTTTTACTGAAAGATCAAATGGATAATAAAGGTGTCCAAACCACTCGCACATTTATTTTTAAATCCAAGAGGAAAAGAAAATTTAGAGGCTTCCTTCTGTTGCAAATACTGATCTTCCTGCTTGCTACTTTGTTAGCAAACTAAAACTTACTACAGTTTATGAAGCAATAACATAGAAAACCTGTAGCACAAATACGTAAGCTCTTCTGCACTGTAGTTTTGTAGAATTTACAACATCCAGCAATTGTTTTTAATGTGACCTTAGCTATCTCTTTCATGTACAGACTATAATGACAACTATTTTAGATACAGGTTCTTTTGAAGGCTTGTAACACAACAACCATGAGCTTCACAGACTGCACATAACTATGAATTTAACTATTAATATTTAATATGAATGTAATACTACTCTCAACAGGCCTGGGGAGATGATAAACTGCTTGCGCTGGCAATAAGCACAAAGCTGCCTAGAAGCAGATGTCTACAGAAACTGAAGGTCTACAACAAAACCAGCAGCACTCATACTTCATTCTGGTATGAATGGCAGAAGCATGGGGGGAATTACCATTGGGCACCCAAGATGCCTTCACTGAACAATCACAGACATTTCCATTTGTATTCATCCCCAACTCCAGTGCAATGCAAGTGTGACCAGCTTAGGAGAAAACATATTCAGTCCTCAGGAAGTAAAATGACTTCTTGAACCTGGGAGCTCGGCGCTCACAAGAAAGCTATGGCAGTGAATTCTAGACAAGAGATACAGCAAACAGGCTGGAAGAAATATCGTCGAGTACAGACCAGGATTGTGTTTTATGCTGAGTTTACTTGTGACTTTCTGTCTCCAACCTTGCTGCAAAACCTTGACCTCTGGTCTTGTTAAATCTTGGCTTTGTTTACCACTAAACCTGCCTAGTGCTCAGGGACAAGGTGAATCAAGATGAAAACTGAAAAGCTGAGAAAACTTCTCAGTGAATCTGGGTAATGCAGAAGTTGTAGCCGAGCTCAAGAGACTCAGATCTTGAGGATGCTTGAGAAACCCAAGGTTGGGGTTACCTTTCCATCTATGTAATATCATAAGGAGCATTTATATTGTCAAGTTTTCCTACTGGCAGGCAAAACCCAGCATCCATCTTATCCAAGCAAACAACAGAGTTTAACCTCAAAACTCCAGATGAAGAAAAAATATCATAGAGAAAAAACAAAAGCTTCCTGAAGGGGCTAACAAAGAAACCAGAGCAATGCTGTAAGAAAACGGCTCAATCCAAATACTGATTCCTGTTCTGCAAGACAGCTTCTCTGAAAATAGCTCTTAGTTGGTAAGCAAGCAGCTAAAGGATGGTATGATGCATTCTGTTAACTATTTAATTGTTAATTGAAAGAATCAGAGTTGCCATCCTCAGAAATATCATAAGAAAGCACTCAGGTACAGCATAAGTTCAAGCGTGTTACCTATACTACACTTTTAGAAGACAGTACAGAAGACATGGCTTGACAGTACTGGTATCAGTTTATATTGTCACTGACTGTAGAAAGACAAGATACATACGTAAAATATAATCACCTTTTAAATGATTGCAGAAATGACAAAGCTGATGATCACACGCTAACATTAAATTGTGTAAACTAGCACTAAAAGCTAAGAGACCTATCCATTTGCAAGCCAGCTTTGATACAAATTTCTTTAAGTCAATGAGAGTCCATCATATTCAAGGAGCGTTAACAGAGATGTTTCAGCTGTCAGTTTTGATGACAAATAACCAGGGTTCCAAAATGAAATATTCCATACCACTTTGGGTATGGTTTACACAGTTTATTTTTATCCCTAATAGAACAGAAAATCAATTTCCATATTGGATTTTTCCACCCAATCAGCATTTTGTTCCTTTTAAATTTCATTATAATTGATTCAACAAGACCAGTTAAATATGGCACCAACTCTGTTTATGGAAAAAAAAGTCATGCTCAGGGATAAAGTGATCAGGAATCATTCGCAATCCATAGCAAAAACGTTTCAAACAAACCCCTACATTTGACTGGGAAAAGTTCAGACAGGAAACCCCGCAAAGACAGAGCTAAAAACTGGACATATTTCAACATTTGTGCCCCATGAATTTTCTTCCTCTCGCACCACACTTGCTGGAGAGAGGCCACTGGAAATAGCAACCTGTTTTACAAGGTCAGTGTTTAAAGCCAGCTCAGCTCAAGGAAAGTGTTGTGAGTACACTTCAGCAGTGACAGGAACTGTTCTATAGACACCCCCACTAAATGTGCAGGTCCTGTCACACGTGTTTACTGAATCCTTAGCAGCTACCTACAGTTAGGAACAGGCTTTTGTAACCAAACAACTGCCTCCATTTGAGGCAGCAGCAATAAATCTGGATAAAAATTCAGTCTTGCAAAGGAGTTACAAATAGATGATAATGGAGAAACCAGCTTTTTATCTAAACCTAGTCATAAAAGAAACCTTGCTCTGACCATCACTGCCAGTTTCTCAATATATAGCATCAGGAAGTTAAGCAGAAAGGCCACTGCACAGCTATTGAATCTCAATATCTTTTATCACAGCCTCAAAACCATTTCAAAAGGAGGTGCCAGTGGCATGTCTCTACCTGTGTGCTCTGTCCAGCAGTTTTCATAGTGTTTAATTAAAGTTTCTATCATTCTGAAAACCAGGACTATTTCAGGCATATGTCATTAATCTGTAGCTATTCATTGCTTTTTCAGAGTAGACCACAGCTTTTAAGAAGAAATTGGGGAACAGCCAATTCTGCTCTATCATTACAGTGCTACTGACTTTGACAATGAACACATACAAAACCTGGGACAATGATTTATTTAATGACATAAACTGGCACAGAAAGATGCATACAGAAACACTCAGAACACAAATGTTCTGAAGGGTCTGATTCCAAAATACCTCCTCTTATGCCCTCCTAGAGTACCATCTTAGCCTTCTCAGAAAATAAAGTAGCTTCAATGAAAAGCTACTTGTAGAAATTGAAGGAAATGGAAAGGCTGTTTTCTAAGATAACAATGCTTTATGTCAATCACTATAAATCATGAGCAGCTAGATCATGTCTCCTTTATTCATGCACTTTTAGTGAAGCACAGGGGTGAGGATGAATTAGCAGAATCTAGTTAGCACAACCCAAAATGCAAGAAAATGAAGGTCTTGAAGGGATTATTTTCAAGCTCCAAATCACACCTGCTCACATGGCTGCATATAATCACATGCACTCGACTGTCCCATCTCTTCCTTTAACCCTTAATTCTGCCCTCACCCCTCTCACACAACCATGTTTAAGACTCCTGCTTGTAATTACTACAGCTCTAAACAATGTAAATGATCAGAAATGATGGCAAGCAGTTAGCATAAACTTCATATTATCATCCACATTATGTGCAGATAGAGACTTGCTCCCCTGCAGACATGTTTACCCCCAGATTAGAAACCAGGCACTGGTCTGATTAACTGCACTGTTTTCCAACAGGCTTTTTGCCAAGACCATGTTCACAGCCCACGCTCTATTGACCAAGGTGAATTGCACAAGCAGCCAGGACAGCAAACTATCAGCTCTGTCCGAACCTAGAACTGTTGCAGCCTGCAAACCTGAGGTCAAAGTTAAGCTTATGACAGACAGTGCCACCTTTCCAGCCAAGGTGGCATGGACACAGTGGCTCTATGGGATCTTGCATGCTTCTCAATTACTTTCTTGTGTCATTTGTTCCATGTGGCTGAAGAAGGCAGCCCATTAGAGTTAGGGGATTTTATGTTACTACCCTAATCAATCCCAAATGGAAAAAAAGAAACTGAGACCAGCTTTTACCATCTGCCCTTCCTCCTATCTGTATTTCGTAATTTTACTGCCAGTGTTATCGCTGGGAAGAGAAGGAATTGCATTCTCCTCTCTCCTTGTTTTAAGCCTGATGTAGGTTGGTCCCCACACCACCAGCTCAGCTGTTCAGGTTGGCAGAGAAATTAAAAATAGCACTTAGCTTTCAACATGAGACACAAGTGCCCAGCACCTGGTTATGCCAATGCATCCAGACCCATGTCTGATCAGCCAACACCGTAACAAGTAACTGAGGCTGCATTGCAAACACAATGCTCTCCACATGGAAAAGACTTTAAGCACTAAGCCTTGCTCTCCATCCCCCAATAAATCCTCAGCTGAAAATTCACACAGCCGCGGCACAGAATGTTCTGTAGGACACTCGGATGCACACAACACACCACAGGATTAATGAGAAGGGATTTGCTCAGTCATTTTCTATTCATTTTATAGCATAGAAAGTAATACTGGCTGTTTAACACACATACTGACCAATAGTACATACTGTTCTTTTTAGATAGGTATGCACTTACAAGTTCGCTTGCAAGGAGACTCTACCTATTAGAGGGAACGGCTTTATTATTTTGAAAAGATCTAGTCAAAGCTTACCTAAGGCAACAATCACAACTGACATTCATCTTCAGGTTAAGACAACGTATTAAAATGCACATCTGGGAAGCTTCTGAAATGCAGAAATGCAAGACCTTTAATGCTTTGTGGTTCTCTGTTCCGAGCATTTCCATTCTCTAATAGCTGGATAATTACCCCTTCCCCCAGGTACCATATTTATTTATTCTGCTGTGCTGATGATATGCTCACTGTTCACCATCTCCCAAGGTTTCTTTGGGGTTGCTGGTAACATGCTTGCTCCAGTGAAGAAGTAAGTTGCTCTTGGGAAGTCCTGAGAGCCCTCAACTTCAGTTAAAGTCAAGCACCTTGTAGAAGGCAGCAAGACATCACACTGGTAAACAGGGAGTTTCTTGTTCTGCCTTTCATGCTGCTTTTTCTTACAACATGTATTTATATATATACACATCATTATAATCTGCTGAAGCACCAGAACAGCATGTGCAACTCCTTGAGCCTGAAGCTACCGACAACAGGAGAAGATTGTCCAGCACTGCTACGCTTAAGCTTTGCATCAGGTCCACTACCTGAGGCTCTGCTCTATGTCATAACCAGAAACACTATTGTAACCAACAGGCTCCATAGGAGAGGACTCGTACCACTTCCTAGTGACTGGAGACTGGGCTGTCCAGCAGCAGTGATTTCAAACCAAATCACACCATAAGAATCTTGTAAATGACTGGTGACCACAGCAGTGGCACCCAGGTTTGCATCTCAGGTTGGGAAATCACAGCCTTTTTTTTTTTTTTTTAAAGCAGATCATATTTTTGAACTAAAGGTTTCACATGAACAAAAACCCCAACCCAACTCCTCTTAGTTCCAGTACTCTAAGGGCAGCAGTAAAAGCTACTGTATATATTTTCGTAAGTTCTTAAGCTTTCCCTCTTCTCACTCAAACCTGAAGTTAGTGCAAACAGGTGAATTTCCTGGGTCTTTCATCTCCCAGTTTCATGTCAGGTTGAAAAATTCTTCATGAAATAATTTCAGAATGAGCAAAATTATCGTACTCGTGTTGCTCTTACATTATTTTACTGAGAGGATATAATGAAAAAAACCTCAAAAACATCACCAAACTACACAAAGTAGCTACCGAAGGGGGGGAAGAGAAAGGCAGGGATTCATTTTTATTACCACAGCATAAATTCTGATAGCAAATCAAACACATTATAGCAATCTTTCTTCAAAATACAATTCCTTTTCATAGTGTCATCTCCCCAAAATGTAATTAACATAAAAGGTTGGGAATACAGCTTAAAATGAGAACAATTTCCTGTAGCAGTCTTTGAAACAAAGATGTATTTCTGCTTTAATCCTGGATGGAAGATCTGGATTTAATTTCCATAGAAATGAGATTCTTTTCCTTGTGGCAGAGCTGCCTGTAAGGACACAGTAATCCAGACCTGAGAGAAAGGACTCAAGTTTAATGAAAACTTAAACAGACTATAAAGAAAATAAATTATTCCCATTATCTGTAAATAAATAGTTTGGACTCTTCTTCCTTCTCCCCTCACTCTTACACCACTGTTTGCAGTCATCTCAATGTCTTCACTTGCCACAATAGAAAATACCTTCCCTGCACAACTGATTTCAAGGATCTTTCCACTTCCATCAGGTACCACTGATGTTCACAAACAAGAATACTGTGGCCCTCAATTTCAATGGCTAAACTTTTTTTTAATGGGAACAGCCTGATCTACCATTCAATGAATGCTACAAGGCTCTTCCTCTCAGATCTGGATTATAACATACAACATCCCTGCTGCAGAGCTAGGATTTAATTTCTATGGAGTCTGGGTTAGAACATGAACCCCAGAATAAAACATACAGACATGTATGTGTGCTTTAAAGGATTACAAGTGATTTGCTTCTTGCTACTAACTGACAATTTAGGAATTCAGGTTTAGAAGTTGAAATCTGACTTTGAAAACAACTCTTTTACCTCATTTCCCATTAACACAATAGTAATGAAACCCCAGAATTTACTCCAGTTTCTTTTGAGGATTTATGGTTTATTTCTTGTTTCTCCTATACTTGGAGCACCATGGTTGGTTTGGGTTCCCTGCATGACGACTTCAAGCTGGGAAAGGATCCAGCCCTGAACAAGGACCTCAGCAGTTGGTAGGCAGTGCTGTTTAAGGGCAGGATTCCAAGACTAGAGAGTTTATTTTACCAGGGCTTCCTGATGGAGTAGAAGTAAATGAATACGTTAAAGATCATCTCCTTTCTGATAATCCACCATAAAAGCAGAGAAACTGATTAAATGGAGCATGATCTCAATTGGTTTTCGTGATTTCTTTGTTTTGGTTGGATCTGTTTACAAAGCTGTTGCAAGACTTAAATGTTGTTAAACAGCAAATGCTTCAGCTGAAAACTTAATTCCTACCCCTCCCCTGACAATCCTTCTATTGTTGATGATTAACAATTCCATATGCAAAAGGTTTGATCTTGGGAAAAATACCATGAGAGCAGTGCACTGAAGAATATGCTTGAATCAATTACAGAATAAATCCATTAATATCACATTTCAAGTGCAAGGAATAGCTCAGTTTCACACTGAGACCATAGTGGTTGTGACTTAGCAGGCTGGAATCCAGAATTGCTGACACTGCCCTTCCCCAGGGCATGTGAGGAATCTGTTGTTTTACTGTTAGCTTTTAAATGTACAGACCTGAAGCTGAGGCTAATTAAACAAAAGCCCAGATGTGCCTGGGGGAAAAGGGGGAAAGTTCCTTTGGAAGTTTTGTTGACAAACTCCTTAATTACTGATTTTTAGAACTACTTCAGAACATGAGATAACAATTTGAAAAGCCTTTAAGAAATGGACATCTTATTAAATCAGTAGGATTTCAAGATTACTTAATGCCATAATCTGCATGAAAGTAAGTTAAGGTTTTGTGCATGGGAACTTTTGAATATCATGACAAATAATAAGATTTACATTAAGGAACTAAATACTTCTTAAAATGCTAATCCTTTGTAGCCAGTTATTTCTAACTGTATATTCAAAAGAATTTGATGAAGTGAAGAGGAATCAAACCAAAATGTTCCAAGATCAAGGGTTTTTTTTACCATAAACCAATGTCCTGTCTCTGCTGTAGTGAAATACACAGATAAACAAACCTTTAAAATCCTCTAACACCATTTTTCACTGGCATTCAGAGCAGCACTGCTTTCAGGGCTGCTCTTCTTCAGCCTTCATTTTAATCACTGATGTAAATTTTTGATCAAGACACATATAGTTCAATGAATTATTAACACAATGCAAAGAACCAGCATCATGGGGCTACTTCAGCAATGGTCTTATTTTCCAGGTGTGAAGCAATGCCACTGCTCCATTTTAATTACATTCCACTGATTTCAGGGACATCCCAAAAGAGACGATGAGGTCTGACAATAAAATAACCCTTTAGGAATTCGACAGACCATTCAGCTGTCATTGGTGACAACTGAACACCATGAATGCTTACAACTCTGTTCCATCTACTCTATTAACCATATACTTGTAACTGAGTTAAAGCATACTCAGGAGTGGGTAGAATTTGACCAAGTTGACCTGAGGACAAACTATGATGGTAAGGAATGCTGAATCCATTAAACATGGACTTCAGCTTTTTATATGAGACTGGTATCTGTACAAGAGGACATAGTTTTAATTTCTAATAATTTCTAAAGTTGGCTGAAAGCGACAATGATTTCAAAGGAGTAAATTCTACCCTTAACACACTGCAGGAAGTAACATTACAGCTCTCACTGCATTTGAACTTCTGATGAGCAAGGAAGCTACCAGACAATACAACTGCAGTACTTAAAAATAAGATGAATTAATATTTCATCACTCTAGAACACCCTTTGTGCGCACTTAGATGACCATATTCACTGGAACAAGAGGCAACATTATTGTTATCTAAGAGTCACGTACAAGCTTTATAGAATTGATGGAAACCTCATAACATTCAATAGCCTCCCTGTAATCAGGTACAATATTGTTACATGCCTTAACACTTACCAGAGTTAGCATCAGAAAATACAACTGATAAGCCCTACAAAAATCCAACAAGACAATAATTTCATGTTAAATGGATGTTCTTCTATGCACAGATTTAGGATGCTGGAGAGGCAGTAGCCACATCCTATCAAATGCTTGTTTTCTCAGTCCAAAGTTTTGCCAAGATGCTCACCCACTAAGTATGAGTTGATTAAACTGCTGTGGGTCCTGCTAAGAACATATCTGGTAGTGCAATCACTTCTTTTTTCAAGGAAGTAGTAGTACTCAGGAGCCAGAGCACCTAGGAATGCCTTAAAAACAACCTCTTTCTTACTATACTAAATAGCAGGCTTGGGCTTCACCTTTCTCCCCCATGCCTTTCAGAGGAAACAAAACAAAACAAAAGAAAATCCAACAAACATCATCAGATACCTTCAATGTTTCTCTTCAAACTCAATATAATTTTCTTAATATAAAATACTTTAAGTTACATTAAGGAAGTCCCACAACACTTCTGCACACCATGCCATCTTGTACTGATATTCCCATCAGCCAATATAACAGCGAAGCAAAAATTGTTCCCCTCAGAGCAGAGGTTAATATCTGCTCTTTGTGTTGATTTTGCAGAAGCCAAAAGTCAGGAGCAAATGTGTTACCAGGCTAACCTCCTTCCTCCATTTATCAGTCACACCCTATATCAAACAACTTATTGAATAACAATCCAAACATAATGAGGTAGTGATTAGCAAAACATAGTGCTCCCATTGCAAAGCACAGAGTAAAACTATCGCATCTCAATTACCAAGCACAGGCAAACCTAGCAACCTAGTCATTAAACAGGGCCCCCACTCTGCATGACTGATAATAATGTAATATTAGACTAGCAGGTGCTGCTTTGCCCTGTTAAATCTTCAGCAAATTCAATTTAGTATGGAAAATAAACAGAGAGCACATTTGTTCCCCTCAACAAACATTTGCATGTTTCCCTTACTAAATCTGGAGTTTACAGACCTATCTGGGAAAAGACACATAGACAAGAAAGTGTTGTTTTTCAGGTCATTTGGATGCAAATTTAGTGGAACAAACCCCCTGTGTATAATGACACAGTGATCTACCATGGCTTCTTTTGTCACGACTTCTACATCAAGTTTTACATGATGTAGGAAGTTGTGTCTGGTACATTAACTACAGACATTTCCCCTTAACAATAAGCATGTTTTTTTAGTTCAATTATTTGTTCCTTGAAGTACATATTCTGGGGCAGATCTCCATCTGGCATTATTTGGCATGATTCCTTAGTTATCCCTTTACATGTGAGAAGCTGGCACTTGCTTTGAAGAACAGAAAGGAATTCTCATGCAGGCTACGTGAGTTTCCTACTGCTTTTACATAACTCTCTCACATGAATTCTCCCACTAATTTTGCTTGTATAATATATATTTCATTTCCCGTTTCAGAGTCTACATCTGTGAACATTGACACAATCCCAGTAGCTCACTCGCTCCATTAATCAAGTGCTACGATTGCACCCATTAATTTAGGCAGTATTTATACAGTAACTATGTACTGGTTTCGCATTATAAGATTTTACCAATCCTAAGAAGCATTTCTTGAAAAGAGATGGAAAGGCTCTGGGTTTACCACTGTGACTCAGCCTTCCCCTGAAGAAAGCACAGCACAGTAATGGTCCGTCACACAGGGTCCCCATATTACTGCAACTGATTCTTGTGCATGGCCACTCAAACAGGATAGGTGTTTTCCACACACACCAGTCATTACCACTCCTTTAGAAACCCACACTGAACTTTCAGGCTCCACCAGTTTAGGGTAAGTAGTGATTCACATTTGAATTCCACAATTAAGACATAGGTTAATGGCAATGTGTTTCTGTCTATTTCCACCCCACCTGCCTTGCAAAGAAGACAGCAGCAGCAGCAGCAGCAACTGCAGAAAACCAGAGAAGAAAGTGTATGGAAAAAACATGAAACAGCAACTAGCTCATCTAGGTACCTCTTTGTTTGCACAGGCTTATTTGCCCACTTGCAATTATTACCATGAGAAATGGATAACTTAATGAAGAATATACCAAAGTATTACCAAATTTATGGAAAATGAAAATGCCAATACCCCCGTGTCATGTAGAACAAATCCTCAAGCAATGCTCGCTCTGAGCGTGTTTAAGTCACTGCTTTTTCAAGATGCCTCAAAATATTAATAAAATAAAATCACCCTTTCTACCTTAAGCAGTGCAAATCAGGACATTTTCAATTCTATTTTTTCCCTACCTTGCTATATCCAGATGTGGAAAAGAGTTCTCCAGAGAGTTTAACTGTAATTAATACCTCTCTTCTTCCCTGACTCACTTTTTTCTGTTTGAAATCAGCCTTGCTACAGCTTACCTCAGAGATTAAAGCTTTCCAAATCTCTACCAAAACCACATATACTTCACAGCAGTGAGACTTGTCACTACAAAAAGCTGAGCTTTAGTTTCTTTTGTGTAATGATTGAATCCTTTCCATTGTACTAGAAACTGTGTAAGCTGCTTTAGGGTTTTTCAGACAGGATACAGACCTACACATTATGTATTTTCCTCATTTACTTCTTTCATGCCAGATTGAGAGCCTAATTGATCATAAACTGAGAATGATAGTTCCACTAAAATCAATGTGTCTTCTTGCAAAAAGCATTCACTGACATGGATAATGTATTCTGAATCTGGAGCTGTGTTAGGAATAAATGCTTCCACCCACATTCTGCTGACCAGCTTGAGATGCTAAGCAGGACCAAGTGGTAAACTTGCAGGCTTTTTGGGTTGTAAATGGTTCTGGGTTTGCCTTATTTTGGTTTAGTTGGTTTTTTTTTTAATGCCAAATTGTTTCTACCACTACATTTACTCATGTGATAGACTTAAAAGCCCATCAAATAATGGACGATAGAGAGCATTAAAAAAACCTGCCCACAACAGTTTCAGTTTTTGCAGCACACTTCAGTCTCGAAGAGGTCCTCATTCTTGGCTTAGAAAAGGCTACAGGCCAAAATGCAGTCTTCAAAATCAATAAACATATTTAGGGGCCAAAGTCTCACCTAATATCAGTGTAGTTCAGCTTTCCTATCAAATGAATTAATTTTGGGGAACGGAAATTCAAGTCCTGAAGGGGGTTTATCTACAAATGGAGATAGAATGTCATTAAGAGCAATGCAAAAAATCCCTATTTGTTTTTAATACTATTTCCTGAAACGGGAGTACACTGTTTCTGTGACCTGAAGGTAGATTAAAATAATTCAGTTTTCTGAAGCTATGACATATCTGAGGTGGTTATATTCTTGATTTTTATTATACATATTACATTTCGATAGCATGCAATACCCTGAAGTTTGTTTACATCTAGATGTTATACAGAGCATTTCACTCTACTTTTAGCTCTAAATGAAGCAAACCCTTGATTTATTCTTATGGATTTCCTTAATAACTGGAGCTTTAAGCAGTACCTTTAAGTCCAAAATTAAGACTGGCTTGGAGGTGTGCAGAAAGGCTTTTAACATTCAAATGAATTCTTTTCAGAGAAGGAAATTAAAAGAGGGGAAGACACTACTTCAGGTTATCGTCTTGTCTTATAAAAGGTCAAGAGAGTAACCCAAGCTTCAAATTAGTTTGAAAAATGGTATTTCACAGGATGAGGATTGATTTCAGAATTTAGCCAGAAAACTCCATTCTTGTAGGTACCTCCAGTACAACTGCTGAAACCATAACACCATTTTTGATGGTTTGATCAATACCAGTTTAAGCAGCGATAAAACTTGCTTTGCACCAAAAAGTCAATTTTGTACACAAAAGGGTGAGCTCGGGAGTTCTCTAAATAATTTTTGCTATAATGAAAGCGGTTTACTCTGCCACTTCAGGACAGATCGATTATCAGGCATATACCATCTGTTTCTGTGAAAACTGGGACAGAAACTATATAGAAACCTACATATTAAGGTTTAAACAATAATCAAATGAAACTTGAAATAAAACAGATTGAGCACTTCGTAACAGAATTACTTTTAACACAACATATTTTACCTAAATCTGGCTCTTTTGGATGGCCCCTATTCCTTGCAAAGCTGTTAACTTAAAGCAGGTCTAAAGTTTTCGATGCATTATGGTATCTAATATAAAAAGAATATATTCTTCACAAAAGGAAGATATTTGCTCTCACAACAAGGTGTGTAAATTCTAGATACAGGTCTCGAGGTGCAGGTGTTCTAAGCAACATGCAGAACTTCAGACACCCAGTAGAGACACCCTTCACATTGCAAAAAGACCTTTCCCAGCTGTACAGACGTTTCCAAGAAGAAAATCAGGATACAGGCATCTGTGCCAACTGCATTCAGACGAAAAAGCCTCTTGTTCTTACTCCCGAGCCAGAAATAAGATTCTTTGTGAAAATTTAATCTATTTTATTCTACAGTGCAGTGCTGTTAACATGCAGTGTTTCATGTGACGGGTAAGGCAGGTCCCTCAGCAATTATTAAGGTACATTACAACGCTATTCTAAATGACACGAATTATTCTTGTAGTATCAAATGGCTGAGAAATTCTCCTCCTCCTGCTTAACTGGGCAGATTTCCCCAGGGAACACAGTTTTACGTTTCAAGGGTCATCTGAATCAGATCCTGAATCACAAAGAAACCTCTCTCCCATGCAAACTGGGATCTTCCTCACCCTTGCCTTGAAACCTATTTCTATCAGGAGGAAGTCTTTGAAATAGTTGTAGGAAGAATTCTTTACAGAGGACAGACCCCTTCAGCATTTACGTTTCCTGTTTAGGTGTTCAGACCCTCTTGTTTTGTGTTTTATTTTACATTGACTCCAAACACGAACCTTGCAAGGATGGAGGCAGTAATTCTTACATATGGCATAAAAGATACAATCCCATATTCCACAATAAATTAATGGAATCATTGTTTGAGAAAAGCGAGCAGAATTAGGCTTGTTGCCTAAGGTTGTTCTGAATGACAGAAGTTACTATAAATATTACCAATGTTGTAAAATCTGCATGGTGTTATCATAATCTGTGGAGCAGTAGGTGAATATGAATTCTTCCATTGCCGCAATCCCTGAATAGCTCCCACGTTACCATCCATGAGGATTCTGCCCATGATTTTGTCCCTGTGAACTCTGTGTTTCAAACCCAGTAGGTTGTGGTCTACAGACAGTTTGCATTCTCTGTTCTATTTCTTTACCAAAATAAGTTGCACGAATACCTGCTGATTTTATGTTCCTTCAATATTACATTACAAAGTGACTTCTCAGGGGACTGCAAAACAGGCTTTTAAAACTTAACCACAGACACCAGAAAATTTAGCTCCCTGATCTCTCTCTGTACATACCAACCATGTTAATCAATATACTTACTAACTTTATAGAGAGCCAAAATAGACACAACTATAAAAGGTGAAAAGGAAATCTTCCAAAGCCCTGTTATCTGCAGCACATTATGTATGAATAAAATACCATTCCTACTTCATGCTGTTATCCTGCCTCTCTCACCTGCCAATATATTAAGCCAAAACCAAGAACTGATTTCTCTCTCAGCAAGAACAAGCTATTCCTTCCAATAAGCTTTTATTTTGATTTCTAGAGAAACAAGTTCAATACCAGGACTCCAGCATCTTCAGAATTAGAACCGTTTTCTCTGCATTCAAGAATTAAGTCAGTAGAACGACATTCTTCTTCATTTTATAGACAACATAAATGTATTTGATCTAGAGAGAAGCCTGTAATTGCACCCATGAAGGCTACCATGATCACAGAATAGAAAATACGATAGCCAAAAGAAGAGTATAAATAACAAGCAAAGATCATTTTGAATCTCTGGAACTTTTGTTCTACACATCCACACACTAGGTGAGACCATCTGTACTGCTTGCAGAGGTACCTTCATCATTCCTGGATCATGAATAAGGTTGGCTACATAAAATGTTGAAGCAGTTTTATACAATATCATTTGAGGTCCCAGTAGAAAGAATAAACACATCCTAGAGCTGCCTAACTCTAAAGGAAACTTGCTAGACATTAGTGAACCAATTCTGAAAGAGGAGGAGACTTCATGGAAGAAAGTATGCTGTCTTTCTCAGCCTAAGGCTAAACCAAACATATCTGTCTCAAGCTGGACAGAAAATGTGTCTGTCTCATGTAAAATCTTAGACAGAAAAATAGCCATCAAAAGAATCAGCTATCAGTTACATGTGGGAGCTGGGGTGGTACTTGACCCAAATTTGAATTTCCATCAGCGTTGCTTTTTCTGTCTAAAACTACAGCTTGCACCAGTTCAAGCTATAGCCTTGTCATAATTTTTCTGAATACAACATGTGCTATACAAGGTTTGAAACATCTTTTCACCATCTCTGCATGTTTCCCAAAAAATATTAGCAAGACATTATCATGTCCATGGGATAAATAAGCAGAAGCATCTTGGACTACTGTAGTATCACCAGTAAAGCAGCCAGTGTGTATGAGTGAATAAAGCTGAATAAAATAATGAGATTGAATTATCCTTTTGACATGAACAGTCAAATTGCAATTTCTTAATCCATTGCTGTGGGGATTTAGGGCCTGATCCAAAGGCCACTGGAAATGAGGCCTCATACTTTGACACCAAAGAGAGCAGATGCTTATTGTGAGCAGACCCTTAAGCACTTTCCCCTCATATACAGTTTGGCTTAGATCAGGCCTTAAGCAAACAAACTTTAAATGGTTCATTCCCCTTTCTCTCCTGATTTGCAGCAATCCATAAACTCTGAACCATTTCTAGTGAAATTCCTCTTTTGAGAATGTCAGGCGCCAGCAGTCCCAATCCCAGTGCTCTGCCTTCGAACATAATCACATCCTGGGACTCAATGAGGTGGCTACTGCAGCAAAGAGAGCAGGGAAAGATAACTTAAGTTACCGAGATAAGAATGTCACTATCACTTTGTTCTAACCCCTTTTGAAAAAAATATATAGCTTGATTTGCAAGAAATAGGATTTCTATCTCTAGCTTTGAATTTAGTCTCCTATTTTTATGCATTTACATGAGATGTAAATCTAGCATACTTAAAATGACTCATGCTATATGGATGATGAAAGCAATGCATAAAATAAGCTTGAGTTTTGCTTCATAAAGTCAAAGAATTGCTGCTATGGAAAAAAAAAAGTGGGGGGAGAGCTTCTTCCTTTTATCTCATAGTAAGCATAAGGAAATTGAAACATGGGAGTGCATTCACATATCACACTTAGCGTACTCCTTTCAAAAATGATTCAGGTCTCTTCAGGGTCAGCATACATCAGTTCAGCAGAAATTCTCAGAGAAGGAGGGAGGGAAAAACCAGCTCATTCACTTCTGAAAGCTTCATTGAGAATCTTTCAGGTGTCAGTGAAATCAGAGCTATGCCATTTGCCAGTGGGAATCTGGACCTGGTGTGAAACTGCCGCAATACCAGAGACATCTGAGATCTCCGATATCATCCAGCCATTCTGGGAAAGCTGAAACTGTATTTGCGCTACTGGTCAGAAACATCGACTTGACAGTTCTTGTGAGGGGTAGCAGCACACAGAGAGGGATACATAGATATCCCAGGAACCCCCTCAACTCCAAACTAGTTCTTATCAGAGCCAATGAAAATCTGGGCTTCTTTAAGGGTAGTATCTGGAAGTACAAATCATGCTTAAGGCTCATGGCTTCTATCAAGGACTTCAGTTCCACTTGATAACTGTAGGAAGGGCTAGATAATAAACACAGATAACCCTTGACAGAATTATTTGGTAAAGCACTGCTTACTTTTGGAGGATAAAGGAAGTGATTTCACAAAACCTGGAGTGTCTTTATAAAATTGTATATTTCTTACAGGATTCTTTTCCCACTGCTAGTAGAAGACCTAATATTATAAAAGCAACAGGCTCCTTTTCTCATTCAAGACAATGCACAAAGGTAGGAGCTTATAAGGTGGCAAAAGCTGTCTTTTAAGCTATTTAGAGGAAGATTCAACAGAATAAGCTGCATGCTTTATTATACCAGGATTTCTTTCTCCCTTGTAGAACATCGCTTTCTTCAAGGTCTCAAAATCAGATAAAAACATATAAACAATTAACAAAATCTCTTTAGATCAGAGCAAAGGTTGGAACATTGATTTTCATTTGCTTTGCAGCTACTTCAGCCGTTTTCTTCGTGCAAGTTCTAGAAAATGAAAATCCTCCACTTGCTCATGCAAGCAGCAGGGATTTACATTGCTTAGCACCAGTTTGCAGAACTGCAAAAGTAAAAGGTGGTTTAGAAGAACTTCTATTAGAGCAAGCACTTGTTTAACACTGTTTCCAACAACTGTGATGTTTCTTAAAGAACAAACAAAACCTGTAAACATTGCCTGAAAACTAATATTGCAAGGCATATGTACAAGAACAATTAAAAGTCAACAGCAGCTGTCTGCTCGCTGATCTTCATGAATTATTTAGGTGACCCTTAGCAATGACAGGTCCTGAAAAGTCATCAGGTGCATGAATTGTCAAGTGGCTGAGGAATGAAAAACCCCAACAATACAGCAAAGGGAAAACTTAGATCAATTGACTGAAGAAATTTCTCTAATTTGTTTCAAGTATTTTTTCCTCTCAAATTCACTAATGAAGTAGACATTCACTTAGGTACGAGCATCTTGGAAATAGGAGGAAAGGGAAATCAGAGAACAGCAATTCCTGCAAATAATCCTGAAGGAATACTGATTGCAGATTGCTAATGCTCCACAAGCCCCATAACAGATACTCAGCTAGTTACCACATAATGCAAGAAAACAACCTCAAATGTAGAGCAGGATTCAGGATGTGCTGCCTATAAACACAGGCAGACATACAGATGTATGTACATCTGAATAGGAAGTAGAACTCTCCCCTCTACAAGTTCTTTATCTGGTACATTTAATGGGCTTAGGATACATTTTGAATTTAAAAGAAATTAAGCTTCTTTAAAGGCTTTCAAGGCACTAAGACTCCACCTCTAAGCTAGACTAACTGAACAGACAAGGGACTACCACTAGCCTCAATATTGCTATATGTGGCATAGTGCTCAATATTGGTACTATGAAACCTCTGTGGTTTGGAAACATACCTAACACCTCTGAAAACCATGAATGATAAAATATGTGACCACAAATGATTTCTGGAGATACCTGCATTTGTTAATAATGCAGTGATCAGAATGGAGCCCTTCAGCATCTCCAAGTCCTCCATAAAGGAAAAACCTCATAAAGGACTACACAGATCCCATTAAAAAAAAAACCAGCTTGTTGCAAGGACGCATAAAAAGACCACTCTACACCCACACGCTTCCTTTTCCATTGTATTCCACTTCCGATATTCCTCATACACTTCCATCAGGTTTTCTTTTACCTCTACAGAGAGTACATTTTGATCAATTTTTCTTTTAATGTCACTTATAAAGACAAATTGATCTAAAGCTCGGTGATATTTTTACTAACATTATTAAATGGTCTTGTAAATAACATTTATCCTACCCTGGGCCTTCAGCTAAGTTGAACATTCCCCAAAGCAGAAAGTGAGTGTTTAACCTGCACTGTAGAATCACATAGAGGCTCTTTACTTGCTAGAGTAAGTTGGTCCCTTTATGTGCCAGCTTTATTTTCTCAGGAATCATCTGCCTCCACAGATGTGCATCATTAAGATCAGAAAAACCAAAAGCAGTATTTCTATATAATTAAACATTTTTGTGTAGTAAAGTAGGTATGGTACAAAAGCCATTAAATGTCTCCCATCAGGAACTCAGCAGCCATCAAACTCAATATGGTGTTCTTAGCAAGCCTGGATTCAGGACTTGCATGGGTGATAGGTGCTATAGAAAAATTTAGGATCCGTTAACAGGGGTTTTAGATATAATAGTTCCATCTTGCATCTGTGAATGCTTTTGTGATCAGCTGAGGGAACGACTCCCACAGAGAAGTCCCTAAAAATCAAACATTTCACTAATTATGTTTCTATATTTCTTTTGTGCACCACTGAAACCCCCCAGTTTCATGCACTTTGATCGGTGACGATGCATTAGACTAAGGCAAAAAAAAAAAAAAAAAAAAACCCCGAAAAAAAATGAAANATTATGTTTCTATATTTCTTTTGTGCACCACTGAAACCCCCCAGTTTCATGCACTTTGATCGGTGACGATGCATTAGACTAAGGCAAAAAAAAAAAAAAAACAAAACCAGGAAAACAATGAAAGGATAATTTATATACTTGTCTTGTAGCAACGTGCTTGAATGGGCAGTTTCAGAGATGAATATGGAATACTATCAACTTTTTCATCACTAGCATCCATTCATAAGGTACGACACCAATATGCCCCTGAATGAAACAGAGAATTATTTTCTTTACTACTCTCAATGAATCCTACGTGGTTTTGTTCCTTATCATAAGAAGTGAAGTTAGGGTGGCAGACACATACCTTTATGTTTTAAGTGGATACATTCAGGCATTTATGTATATGAGAAAGCTGATTTTGAAGCACAGAAATTACTACTTTCTACCTAGCTAGCACCTTTACTGGGGTTTAGTGCTTTCTCCCCAAAGCACAAGGAAAAATCTAACCAGGAAAATATAAATTCTCTATAAAGAATGATGCCACTTCGAGTCAAATTAACTTCTGGTATTTACAGAATTTCAAAACCTAGCTATTTAAATTCCTAGCTATGTACAGGTTAAATGTGTAAAAAGAAAAGCCAGGGGGTTTGGTATATGACACAAATGGTACAGTAGAGCTATGTGAGTGTCAGCTTCTACTATCAAGAAACAGTTCTCCTGATGGAAAAAAATACTACATTCTCAAAGTCTACAGTGAGGGAAAACAGCAGGGTAGAAAGCATAAAGAAAACACATAAAACAGCTGAAAGAAGGAGAGATCATCTCTTTTCTGACACTGAAGCAAAAGTAACCAGAAGGGAAATAAAACTGATTTCCAAAGCTGTATTTTTAAGACATTTCTTTATAGCTGACCATTTTGTTGCAGAAACCTCCCTGTACTCACAAAACTATTTAGGATTTTTCAAAACAGAATCTCTGTATCTTTTTTGACAATCCCTTGCTAGCAGATGCAAAGTTCACACTTTTCTTTCAGCCACACTATGAAATTCTCTAGGTACAGATATGCCTGGATATATGGATCTGTCCAACTGCAAAAACCAACAGACGTGCTTTCAGAATAGAAGGGTTCAAAGCTGATAAGCAAAAAAAACCCCTAAAGTTTTCATTATTCATTAAATACCACCAATCTGTACCTAGGAATTGCATACAGAGGCTCTGATTCTTAATGACTTTGATGTGTCAAAACCAGGAGTAATTGCTTAGCTGAACTGAAGGAGAGGAACTACTGTGGAATTGCAAAGCTACAGACTACAACAAATACAAGACATCATGCTTCTTAGTTTTGCCTATTTTAGAGTGAGAAGCACAGCTGATGGGGAAATACTTCCTCATTCATGAAATCCCCAGAGCTCCACTTTGTCATGCAATGACTCCATCAGTGCCAGCCTTGATTCAGCTCCTGCAAACAGGGAAGGATGCCTGCCAGGACTTGTTACTTCCTATTATTCCATCTCCTTTCCACTACATCTCTAACAGATATCATTCCCTTTTGCAGCTCTATCTAGCTTACGATTTCACATTTAAAAAGCCTGCCAGTGATTTCAAAACATTGTTCTATCACTAAAGACTGTAGAGCAAAGCATGCTCCATGCCTCATCCTGACAAGAGACACAGCTCTACACAAGCTGCAAATATCCTCTACTCTGCCTCTGGAAAAACAAATTAGTTATATGGGCAATAGATCATGTGTGGCTCATTAAGTGTTTACTTACAGTTACTATGCCTGCTAACACACTTTGTGACTTGCTATTAACTCTTTACTTCACCTCTGCTGTCATTGTCCCAAAGGCAGTGCTCTTTTACTCAGTGTGCTGAAGCCGAACACCACACTGAGTTGAGATATTTGCTTTGTGAACAGATAAAGGTGCCAGGCATGTAACACAGCCAGCACACCTTTACCGGGAAACAGGCAAACCCTTTTATACAAAGTGCAACTATAAAGGAACCATATAAAATTCAGTGACTAATTACTTGTGTATCTCAAGCAAAGCTCCCATAGAAGTCAACTGATCTCAGGATGTCCTGTTCTGAATGCCCACTGTTTTCATTGAGTTTGTGATAAAGAAAAATCACAGAAACCTAGACATCCATGAACATGACCACTAAAATAGGGCAGTAACCTAAATAAAGAACTAGAACTATTGTAGATAGGAATTATCCAACAAGGAGAAATAAAAAGGGGGAGGGAGGGTGTCTGGGCACTCAGAATATGCTCCAAAACAAGAAAAAAAACCCCATCAGACTATCATTCTACCTACAATTTATTTCACATCTGTATGCCACACTAAATATAAGATAATGTATTTCTACAAAACCAAGAGGTTTCAACCCCTCTTTTCAGGAAGAGGGGTTCAACTGCAAAAGACAAAGCATATCCAATCAGGTTTTTCTGTATATACATTAGTCTTTCACTGTCAATTACTTCTCAACAGAAATACATCAGAAAAGAGTTGTCCAACTTCCTGAAGCAGCTAATTTTTATCTTGATGATACATTCCCATTGGCCCACTGCAGTGGAAGATAAAGTTATCAGGAAGACTGAGTTATACTACAGTAAAGACTGAAGAAATAAAAAAATTGGAAAGTTGGCACAGCAAAACTGCTAACACAGCTTAAAACTCCAAACTTGACACAATCTTTTCTTCCATAAAAGCAGAAACAGATCCTTTGGAATCCTGTTTGACTCAATCCTTTAAGCTGACCGGCTACTTAGAATAAAGGCATATGTGAATGCAAATTGTGACAGGCTGTATAAATACATCTGCTGACTATCTGCTAATAAGAACCAGAAAACAAACACAAATAGATGACTGAAGTACACCCAGTTTCTACTGTTTGCTACTTGTAATCTTGCTCTCATTTTATGCTCAGTATCTGACATGTTGAAACTCAGCAAGATTAATAAAGCCTGGTGTTTCCCTCTCCACTAAAAGGCTTTCTCTCACCATGCACTGCTGGCAAACAAGTTTCAACATGAGAAGTCCACCCATCAGTGTGATAGCAAATGAGAGAAGGCAAATGTGTGTCACTGCAGCAGGTGTGATTCTTCATATTCTCAAGAAAAGATGGGAATTCAGCTGTAGCATTTTGAGGACTGTCCGCCATGTTATGAGAGCTACGCTCATTGTTTTCAAGGTAATAGTCTAATTAAAATTCCATAACCAAGGAACCCTAATTCCATAAGCAAACGTACTACACTTTCAAAGAATTAAAAGATTATAAAAATACCCTCACTTTATTATATTTTCATCTTACAAACCATAAAAAGGACTATTGACCTCTTAAGGTGTCGCTTTAACTAAAGCATCTTCACTGCCTAGATTTTTCTAGCTAAAACCTGGTTTTAGCTAGAAAAGCTGGTAGGTTTTGCTGGTTTTTAGTTTTAGAAAAGAAACTTGATGAAAATTTTAAAAACAAAGTTTTTACCTTAAAGCTCTTTGACTAAAACTACTCTTTGCTCCACGGGGAACTTCACCTGCACTGTGCTTCCACTTGGTAGAAAAATGTCTGATATTGGAATTTTATATTGGAACCTGGCACAAAAAGGACATTAGAAATTGAATCCTCTAATGGTGTACTTGTGTATTGCTCTGCTTTTCTAGAGGCTGACACCCAAACTACTTGACAAGCAGCACTGTCACATGCATTGTTTGCCTGTTGCCTGTTTTGTCATAAACAGCTCTTAAATAAACGCTGTTTCGATTCTTACAAGACATACAAGTCAACAACATCTAGCTTTGTTTAAAGGAAATCCTTGACCTGAGTGAATAATTCCTTTGTGAATAACTTATTTGATGAATTTTGCTATTTCCCTGTTTATAAATTGTACAAATGGTGTAGCCATAGGGAAAATACACACTGCTCCAATTGGAATAGACAGAGATTCCTAAAATATCACAGAACAAAATAATTTCTCCAAGTTCTTTACATCAATCCTACAGATTTCTGTAGCTGGATCCTGTACATTTGTCTCAACTGGCTGAAAATATTACTTTCTAAGAAAAATTGTGGAAAAAACTGCATTGTCAATCAAAACTGCAATTTCTCTCTTCATTTAATGTATCATGAAAGTCAAGTAAAATCACTGTGGTGATTCAGCAAAGAAAAAACAGAGCCAGATTTCCTCCATGTGTGCCATGATGCCTTAAGCATCATGTATTATAGAATCATAGAATGGTTAGAATTGGAAAGGACCTTAAGATCATTTAGTGAACTTTGTATGAACAGTTATCAGGTTAGGAAGTCTTTAGCTATGGTTTTGATTTCCACTTTATTAAGGAATTTTCTATCTTTGCAAGTTACAAAGTTAAAAAGGATATTTACAATACTTTAGTATCTAAAAAAGCAAACAGCTAAAAATAACAAATAAGCCAACATAAAAATAACTAAACCAAACATAGAGACAGAAAATATAAAGAAAGCAGCAAAATAACTTTCTGTACCAGATAAGGGTTGCATTGGCACACACAATAAAGAATTGCTAGGAGTCTCCACAACCTGCATTTCTGCATTTTGCTGTCTCTCTGTTTCTCTTAAGGCTTCACTACATTAATTTCTGTCTTATGGAATGCTCCCTGCTTTCAGTGTTCAGTATTAAGTTTCTTGACATGTTAAAAACAAGCTTCTTAAGCTGCCTGGATAGGTGCTAGGTCCTTCACTCCTAAAACTCCTCATCCGTTCTCTGAGATTTATGAGGGGAAATACCTACTTTCTCTTATATATAAAAACAAACAGAAAGATTCAATAAATCCTGATACTGAATAGCATATCAAGTAAATGGAGGCACAGTTGGGTTTTCTTTTAAAAAAGCCCCCACACTATCTCCTTTCTACTTAACAGACTACAAAGGTTTGCTCGCACACATATGATAGCAGAGACAGAGAAAGAACATGGCCTTGAAGGAAAAACGCTGTCAAAAAGGTATTCCACTACCCAATTGATCAAAGATTTCACAGGATATAGAGGTTTAAGTATGCTGAAAGCAATAGCAAATAGTAATATATTTTTTAGATATGGAACCAAGGTAAATCTATAATGAGGGTTGGTTTATGACATTAAATAATATCCCAGATTGACAAAATACGATTCCCTGAAGATGATCAGTAAAGTTGATCTCACTCACATTGTAAGAATGTTTTAGTGATGATGATGGCAACAACTGAAAGCATTCTGGATGTTCTCAGATAAGTAGGTATGAGGTAAATTGATGCTGCATTTGAAGGCAGAGGAAATTTTGCCACTGGCTGCCAGGAGCTAGGAATTTACTCAGGAAATCCCACAACCAAACTTCAAACACGAAATAAGTGTGACTTGTTTCAGAAGAGTTTAATGCCACTGCATTTTCACTTACTTGCAACAGTCACCCCAATTTACCTCACTCTACCCAACAGTTATGACTCAACCCATAACACACTGTACCTAGCCCCTAAGCAACACCTTATGCTACCTGTGAGGTCTTCCTAAGTGATATCAAGGGAAGTTTTAGTTGGCATTCTTAGAAAAGGTGCCAGAGCTGCCTATATGAAGTATATTTACATGATTTAATTAAAAAAAAAGTTAATTACGATCCTCATTACCATAAGGTAACATTATACAGCTCCTAAAAATACAACCTTAGTGAAGACAAATGCATCTCAAAAGCCTTCCATGAATCTAATATATTAAAGGCAGATACTTCTGGAAAGCTACATTAATTTAACGTTCTCTCTTTAATTTAGTCCTGCTGGGCTGATACACTGGATATCTATGATTAGCTGGTGTTATAATTAAGGAAGCAATGTGATCTGAATGGAAATTCAAGCAGGAGAGTTCAAATCCTAGATGTACAGATTCCTAGCATTATCCTAGAAAGTGTGGGCTATTCCTCAGCTTTTTCTATATGAGGAATGAATATTTTGTTTACTGTACAACCATATTATGCAACTGAGCTAATATCCACAGAATCTCTGCCTTAGGCAAGAAAGTATTACACAAACACACATCTTATTTAAGGAGGCACCAAGCTTTTTACAAGGAAAAATTTCAGACATCACTCCAAATTCCCTTAATTTTGATATGGAAAAGGAACCTGGCACAGAAGCAATTTGAGATGCACAGAGTTGACAGAGTGATGCCACAGGGGTGATCAAGACCCCCTGGTGTATGTACACTTTATACTTAAATAACTGGAAACAGGTTATGAGCAGATAAATTAAATTGGCTGATGATGTAGAATTGGAACCTAATGTGGAAGGGCTGAAGTCAGAAAGGAGCCACATTCAGTAACATTTAGAGAAATTTAGAAGCAGTTTTACATATTTATTACAGAGATCCTGGAGATAACAAAGTCATGGAGTAAAACAGAGAAACTTTAAGGACGATGCTACAGAACTGAAACAGAAGATAAAATTTACACTAGGATCTATGTGAACAAAATCCCAAAACTGAGATCAGAGTGATGCTGCTTCTTGTTCCCATCTGGTCCTTCCCATTCTCCTTCCTTTGTAAAAAGATTTGAGTACAGCTGCTAATGCTATGGGGATCCTTACTGTACATCCGTTAAACCACTTAGGCCCTTTGCAGGGGCTTCATGCCAATTACAAGTAGTAACTGAGGTTTCTGTTGAGATATGAATGCCTATAGTGACAAATTCAGTCACAAACTAAGCCCAGTGACTTCGCTGGGAATTTTGAATGGTAAGAAATTGCAGGTTTCAGCCTGGAAGATTAGAATATTTGAGGCTGCAATTCCAGCTGATGCACAAATTTATCACCTTTTATGTGACACTTTGCCTTCTGCTTCCAAATTGCTGCATTGTGAAAAGTAGCAAAGCTAATTATAGTGACATCCTTACTCATATTGGACAACACTTACTTGCATGGTAAGTGCTGTTGAACGGAGTGTAGGTAAGAATCTGTGTGGATCTCTGCATCATTGTCATGTATGCAACCATAACTGAAATATACAGATGGGTAACACAAGCAATGGAAGAATCCAGTTGTTTGCAGAAGTTTCATAGACTAATTTGAAAAGCAACCTAATCCCAAATAACAATGAAATGCAGTTTCACACTTTGTGCCAGAGGCACACAGAATTACAGATGAGAAATTAAGCTTTATTGAAAATCAATGGGAGTTGTGGTCCGAAGTCACTTAGGCACTTTTCAATATTTAACCTAGGTCTAAACACACTTGAATATGATTTTTATAATTACCTGCTGTTGAGCTCTGCTCCTGCTGAAATCAATTGCTGTTTTCCATTGACTTCAGGAGGAACAGAGCTGGGTCACTCCTCAAGTCTTTAAAAAATTCCAACATTACTGCTGCAGAAAAATCTTAAGAATTCAAATACTCACAGTGTAAGCCCATTGACACCATTAGGAAAGTGTATTACAAGGTTTTGCTTAAGGACTCTAGATTCCTTTAAGAGCCTGCTCAAAGAGGGGCAATTTTCTGTTCTTACAACCCCTACAAAATTCAAGGGAAGAATATATTCTAAAGCATATTTCAAGGTAATACTTTCAGCAAATATAGGTCAATCTTTCACAGCAGTCATGTTAGTTATGCAAGATTAGGCAAATTTGGAAAACACAGCCAAAGAATAAAGCAGTGCAGATATTATGCAAATAATAATTTTCCCCCAAATTTAATAACAATGACTACTAAAAGCTAACCTGAAGCTATATTACTCTACTCTTCATACAGAACAGATGTAGTAAATAGAATTAAAATGATAACAGTGATAGTCTCATTAGCAGAGCTGGGTAGCAAATTACGCAGCTTTTCCTGCTGAATTAATCTGTCCTCCCCCCATTCATGTATACCTCCTGCTGGGGAAAAAAAATAATCAGTTTGAGGCAGATTGATTTTATTGGCCTCCTTTCACTTAAATTACAGCTGCTGTATAATCAGACACGATGATCACAGATAGATATGGACTGGAAAGGAGGCGGGGATTCTAGTTCTCAATGTATTTCAAGTTATGAAAGGCTAAAGTAGATCAAAAAATGTAAGCATTGCTAAGAAAGAGAATCCAGCTGATCAAATTGGCATCACACAATGATCAGAGACTTCAGGTAAGGTCAGCAAATTACCAGGGCCTGGGACTCCCTCCTGAAAAAGACTGAAAACTACATGCACCTCAGGGGCTTATCAGTATCTGGGGAGTACATGTGTGGGTACAATCCCCAAAGATCAAACAAACATCATCCCTATGAGTTCAAATTATTCCCTATTTTTACACATAGTATTTTCTTTGGGTTTAGGGGAACTTATTTGCTTTCTTTGTTGTTTCTCTAAATGCATTTGTTTAAATGAACTCTTGGCTTTCTCACTTGAGGGGAAATTGATGGGCACAGACACACTCATCTGAATGAAGGTTGTTAGGAGCACAGTTATGCACTTCTCTGTAGAAATGAATTGAAAAATAAATCTCTCTAATTTCCTTCTGCCTCTTGCTGTTATTTGCTCTAATTCACGGTTCAGACTGCTCCCTCCCAATGCAGATACTTGCTTAACTTTAATTTCTCAAGAGTGACAACACAGAAGTGCTTTGCCAGTGACCCAGACTTACAGAGCAGTAAAGAACTGACTTAACAGACATAGACCAGAAGGTAGGACAGCTTTTCTAGAGCAGAAGGGAGAACAAGAGGCAATCTACAGTCCTGAGTACCTCAGAGAGAAGAGATTTATCAATAAAGTTTAGCTTGATTTTTGTGTCCAAAAGCTCTGGAATATTTAGGATATTTTATAAATTTAAATACATTGCACACACAGTAATTCTTCCCTTGGTTTTACTCACTTTGTGCCACATTACGTATGGTTAAGAGGTTTCTTTGCATTGCTGACATCTAGTGCGACATCTAACCACACAGCTGTTGGGATACAGCCTTCAATAATACACAACCTTAGAGTCTTCATTCACTGACATGGCAGCTTTCCATCCTCACCCAAGTTTAAGCTCTCTCTGCCAAGCATCACCAAAATTCCCTTGTTTCAGAATAGCTCAGGTTGTGGAGTGCTCGTTCCAGCTCTCAGATTTCAATTCATGGGTTTTACACTTAAATCCTTAGCAGGTGTCATGCTTAAAACAGACCTGTCGAGAAGTGAGCTATTAGGAAATTCTCTTTTAGATCTAAATACCCACATATTTCACAAACAAGCACTACACCAAAACGCACTCTTCTTTAGCAGATGGAAAATTCTGTTCAACCAGCACTGTTCCTGAATCTTGGAACATGAGGCTTTCAAACTGTTGTAAAGACAAAAGATGAAGCAAAAGCGAGTCAGCAGGGCTTTACCCTTCTGGATTACACAAGAACTTAGACCTCGTCTGTAATAAATTTACTTTGACAGCTGCTAAAAAATTTACCAAGCTTGACAACATGCACAGAAAGCAAAACAGGACAGAGATTTGTGTGGGCTTTCCTCCTGTTTATTGTCAAGAAATCTGTTTATTGTAAAGAAATAATATTTAATCGTCTTCATGTGGTAAATAGAAGCAATAAGTTCGTTAACTAAGTTCCACTCTCACACAGATGCTATTTTATGTAGTCATTCTGTAGACAATGAGGTCTTCCCTCATATACAGCTCTGAAGAACAAATGAGAGTTCAGTTTGAGCAAGCCCTGGATTGTATTTGGAATACAAAATACACTGACTTGTCAAGAAAAGGAACTTCTCCTTTTCAGACCTAGATAAAGCAGAAACACAGAGCTTTGATGATTTCTACAATGAATTTGGAGAAATGACTTTGAAGAATTCTGAGCTCAGAATTTCACTCTCAGCTACAAAGGAAGATTAGTTTGATTTTGTACCAGTATGGATTTGAATCCATCTCACTTTCCTCCTTAATGCTTCCAAAGTGCTAATAGCAGCGCAAAAAGACTTCAGTGGCTCAACATAAATGAAAACAAATTGCAGGAACTGTGGCCAAGCTAAGTACTGGGACTGCTGCATGTCAAATGAGAATCAGCTGTTTACTCTGCTAGCGTTCACTGCAGATTGCTGCATTGATTTGTTTAAACTGCACACCACATTAATATTTCTTATCTCATCCCAAAGCCTTAGCTCCATCAAATTTGGAAGGTGATAACCCAGTATATTATAGGGAGAACATGTGCTATCAAGTAAAGCTTTAGATGTGACTGACTGAAATATATTGATTTTTGCATGGTTGGACTTGAAATGTAATTTTGATCAGAAGAAAAAGGGCAGTAGCTCACTAGTGCTGCAAAGATCACACACACAAAGCCACAGAATGAGGTTTTTTGACTATATAAAATACTCCTTTCCTTATTGTTAGCCACCTTTGAAACATGCCTTTCTTTTGGTGCTTGTTTGGTTTTGTGTGTGCTCAAAGTGAAACATTTAATGCAAGTTGTAGCTGGAAGAAGGTCCTGAGCAATATTTATGTCATACCTTAGGAGGGCACTGCAGAATGCAGAGGGACAGAGGAGAGATGCAGGATGTAACAGTTACTTCACTGGGCTTACAGGGAAGTTTAACATTTAATCTTAGAAAGAGTTCAAGATGGGTGGGTTTTTAATCCTGGCTGATAAGAGATAAATCATACCCAATACTGCGGTCCAGAGCATCCAGACAGATAATCTAAACATACCAACCATTCCTCATCTACTTTCAGAAACTGATAGTTAATGGCATATAAAAAGTCACTTTACCACACATGCAAGTACCACATCTTCGCTCTATTTCACCGTGAAAACTTATCGATTTCAGCCTCCGTCCCTTCGAGATTTTAAGAGTATATGCCCCATGAACTTCTCTTCCTAACTGAAAATATGCTAAAAAGTGAAGGTGGCCTCAGATCCATAAATAAATAAATCAAAGTCATACTTGTGGGGTTTTCTGCAGAATTTACATTTAGGATAGTGTTGGGGTTTGGTTTTGTTGGGTTTTTTGTTTTGTTTGGGGTTTTTTTTCCCAAATCAATCAATTCCTTTGAAAGCTTTAATTGAAGAAAGAAGAACAATTTTATCACATGATCTTATTCCCCACTCTCTAATGTCTTAAGACACTAACAAATGAAGGAAGATTTTACCATGTATTTCCATGAGCAATTTCTGCTGACAAAAAGTTACCTGGAGCAACCCTTATGAAACAGCTAAAATCCATGAACTTTCACTGGGGGGGATTATCAGTAAAAGATACTGAATAGAACCATGGAATGGGATCTCCTTTAACATAATAACTGCAATATGTTCACAGTCGTTTCTTTTTCTCCTTTTCCTTTTTTCCCCCTCCCTCTGTGAATGTATTTCCAGCAAAGCAAATTTTAAATATGGCAATCAATATCTCCAGAATTCATATATGACAATAAAACACACTTCAAATAACCCACTAAAAAGTTCCTCTACAGATCCCATGTTTAGCACATTCAGCACAAATACTGGGTTCTGTGCTACTTGGTTGAAGGATTGCTTTTTAGGCCCCATCAAGTTTGCTTATTTTTGTGCCTTTTTATTTGCATTTATAGTTGCAGACATTGAAAACACTACTGGGAACATCTGTCTAGCTCTACCACAGATTTATCCCGGCTGTAATTGTATTGTGGTCTACGTAGTGGGAGGCAGATTACTTTTCTCCCAAGAAAAAACCTATTTTAATATTCTTGCTGCTTCACAGGCTTTTGGTGGTGGTGACATATGCTGGAAACATGAACTCCAAAGTGCACCCTTTGTAATGTGGGCAGGGTGATAATTATATGGGACTGAGCCAAAAAAGAACAGCAACAAAAAAAATCACGTACTGTACACAGTAAAGACTAAATCAGTGAATAATCTAAATAGAGTTTGGAGACCAGCACTTGGAAATACCAGGTAAATCTAGGAAATTAGCATTAGTAACATATAACAAAAGCAAGATGACCTCTGAATTAGCATAAACAAAGAAGCCCAACAAATTACTATGACACAGAAGTAGAAATATAGAGGGAAATCCCAACGTTCAAGGGAGGAAAAGAATTTGGTGTTAGAAATGAAAGTGCATGGACTGTGTTGATCATGTCAGACTGGCACTCTGGAAAATCAACCATACCACAAAGGGCATGAACTGATGTTATGATGCTCCTCTGGTCAGCTGAGCTTCCCTCAGGATCTGCCATGTACATAGATATACCCCAGACCAGCACTAGTACCAGTGTCCAGTCAGCATCAGCCAGAAGGCTGTTAACTTTGTACCTGATCCAAGACCCCTACAAGCCAACCAGAAGCCCTAAACCAGTCCTCAGTGAGGAAATGCTTTCCTGCACAGACAGACCCCCTCAAACTGAGTGACACTAAGGGCTCTAGGGGGAGGCAAACACCACAGTGAAAATATTGTGTGACAAGCTGTTCTCAGGAGATTTCCATGGCAATTTTCAACCTTAGCACATCAGGCCACACAGAGCAAGTTCCTAAGCATCTGTATCACTACACCTCAGGATTACTTGGCTCAGAAAACAAGCCTGTCTGGGTGTTAGAACAGAAGTGACAGAGAAGCAGGTACACAGCAAGCTTCATTAATTGAAGTCTGCTTGCTTTTTACTTTCAAGTGGCAACCATAGCTTGAGGTCACCTCTTGAGAAGTTAATCTTATAAACCCTGACAAGTGCATATCTTGTCAAAGCTAATCTCTGGGTTTGTACACAGTACCCATTACAGCTGTTATCCAGTACAGGGATTCATTCCCCAGCAGAACACACCAGATGCAAACTGGTGCTCACACATACTTGAGGACGCCATTTGCATTCAGGCTGGGCATCAGTCACACAGAGAAGTCAACAGCAGTACAGACCCAGTCTACAACACAGGCTCCTTCTTCAGCAGCACTTAGGAGACTGCCTTCATGGTTCCTGGGTGGAAAGTCCATCCATACATGGTCACACAACCGAAGTCATAACAAGCAGTGCTATTGAACACAAAAGTTCTGCTATGTTAGGACAAGCACTCATTCTTTCTCCTGTATTTTATCTGAAAGATCCATACACACACATCACATACAGAAATGAGCACAAGAGGTAAGAAAATCCTGACTAAATATCCAATACAATAGCTTGCCTTATTGCTCAAAACCTTCCCAAAGAGAAGGAAGCGGTTTTATTGCATTTAACTCCCTCTGACATCAGCTTTTATTTAGTTCAGCTGGAGGTCAATGGGAACTGAGCACCTCCAGCAACCTGAGAAGGACATATTGCATCTTAGAAAGCTGTTACTTATAGCTATTTATATAATTCAATGGGCCAAGACCTATAAATACTGGTGACACTAAATGAGCCTGCTTTTGAAAGGTGCTGAGCATGTCTACTGCTAAGGAGACCTCAGCCACATGCTTATAAATAACAGTGCAGGTACTTCTTCCACCAGCTTTGTGCTAGTACAGTCTTTTCTAGTACAGTCTTTTCCTCTGTCAGAGATAATACATTAAGATTACAAGCCCAAGGACCTGCCAAATGCACTAGCAAAGGGACTTCTCTAAAACCTATGGAATTAAAAAAGGATCATTTTTGATCCTGATTTTTGGAAGAAAACCCATTTATAACCCTCAAAATTATGTTGAATCTTCTGTAAACACAGGGAGTTGAAATGCCTCTGGTACACACTGTGTGCTTGTGGTGCAGTATGGGCCTACAGCTTCTCACTTTAGTCTGATTCCACTGTCAGACCCAACACATCTCTTACATTCCTTAAAGGCAGGGAAAACTCTTCCACATTCGAAGAGCAGTATATGACTTTGGCACCTTTCGTCTGTTTATCTCCCTTGGCTCATAAAATGTACATGAGATGCTACAGACACAAAAGAAACCCACTTGACGGTCACATAAGACCTTCACTTTGAAAGAACAGCTTTTAAGCAACAGTATGCACAGGAATCACATGCCAATGTTGTGCATCCTAAATGAAAAGGAAGGCTTATGGGTAGTTGTCAATCATTAGCATTGCTTTTAGCCATACCCTACAGGCTTCTTTAGGCCACTGAACAGTGGAAGGGCAACAAAGGATCCCTGGTCCAATGCCTGGAAATTGAATTTTTGTCCTAATAGAAGTCCACAGATCTGAGAAAGCAATTCCATTCACTTCAGTCAGGAGCAGTTTCTCCATCAGGCACCTGTTCTTCCAGAAACAGAGCTTTCATGGAAGGTTTAGCTATGCTGTCAATGATGAAAAATGGCAGAATAGCTGTTCTGCTTTTACTGTGTTGTGTCTACAGTGCTTCTGAACAAGCTGCTGAAAGGGATGTCAGGCAAGAACACAGCAATATTCAAATAACTGATTTCTTAGTAGAAGGGGGAAAACTGGTTTGAGGACAGAGCTTATCAAAATGATTGGTTTGGTTCAGACAGCGTTGCATTGCACTGCCAATTGTATGGGAATTTTAAAAGGCTACAAACACCAAATCAGGAAACAAAAAAAGAAAACACCCCTTGAAATAGTTCCCTCTGTGTAGAAACAAGAATGACTGAATAATGAGACTGACACCTACATCTCCCAAAGAAAAAAACCTTTAAGTATAAGGCTCAGATTTATATGGTAGAAATAATGGATCATGCTCTCAGGACTGGCCAGAAGCACAAAGCAGCCTTAACTAGCTACCTGTGGATTCCCCCTGGGCTACAGATTTCTCTATGTGGAGAAAATTCTTTTGACCCTCCCAATGTTTTCTTTCTCTTTTTATAGTACATAGAGTATTCTTGTGTCTGGCATTTCTGTTTCTCTCTGACAAAGAAAGAGAACCTGTCAGAATGTAAGTTCACATTTCAGATTACCCAGACTGTCCCGTAAAAGACAATATACATCTCTCTCTGAAATTAAAGTGCAAATTTCAGCTGATTTTCCAGCTGAATTTACATCAGTGTGTTCCAAAGCAACCTGACCTCTACTAAACACTTGTGTTAAAACTACTACTGCAGCAGACCTAGAGAAGGGGTTAATGAGAGTACATTTAACCTGGATCACATCTCTGAGCCATCTCCTCCTATGACTTGAACAACTTATTAGACACTTCTGGATCTTAAAATTGGTTCTCCAAAACATTTAAGCTAGATTTTGCAAGTATAATAAAATAGATAACATGCCTGCTGTGCTACAGAGAACACATTTAATTGGTCCCATACGTCTTTGGAATGAAAGTACATCTACCAAATTGAGATGGTTCTTCCTCAGTCCTTAGCCTAATGAGGTTGGTGAATTTTTCCAGCTATTCTTAAAAAGCCATGCTATTTTTATCTGCACACTGTCATGTTTACCTGTAGCATCTCTTCCTGATGTTAATGGCCATAATATGAAGCCTTTTATGAGAAGTTACAAGAAGTACACAAGAAGAAAGAGAGGAAGGGGGCAAGTTTTAAACTGAAAGAGGGTAGACTGGACATAAAAAAGAAAATCTTTATGATGAGGGTGGTGAGACACTGAAACAGGTTTCCCAGAGAAGCTGTGGATGCCCCATCCCTGGAAGTGTTTAAGGTCAGGCTGCATGGGGCTTTGAGGAAGCTGAAAGATGTCCTTGCCCATGGCAGAGGAGTTGGACTAGATGATCTTTGAGGGTCCCTTCCAACCCATACCATTCTACGATTCTACGACTCAAAATAACTGGAAAGAGGGTCAAAATTATAACCTATAAGGTACAAGTAGTGCTTAGTATCAGGTTTTTTGAGACAGGGGTGCATTTTTAACAGTATCTCTAAGACAGGTTGTTATAAACACATCACTGCTGCCCTGAGTATCACAGAATAACTAACCAACTTTGAATGAGCCCCATGCTACAGAATGACCCAAGAGGAAGCTAAGAGTCTACTGCAAAAAAGATAAATACCAGTTACCTGATTTTGAGTAGCCTCACAGTAGTGTTGTAAACAAGAATAAGAACTAAGACAGAAGCAACTTCTGAAGGTATTTTTTATGACAATGAAGCCTCTTAAACGCTTTTCATGATGCTACATGAACTTGTGGCCATCTATTGGTGCTTTGCAAAACCAAGACCTGCTTCACCCTGGAAACCAAGCCTCTGAAGCAAGAAACAGCTAAAAAAAGAAAGAAATATTTATATTTTCTTTCAGTGTTTCATTAGGCAGCTGAAGTTATCTGCCTTACGCAATAGAGCATTCAGAAAGGTCAAAATAAGTTCAGAAAGAAATGGAGCACTTCCTGCTGAACTACAAATGTCCTGGATGACACTATGGCTGCACATATTGCAGGTGAATTTAAGGAACATGCACATTAGTGAAAGTGCTGATGTTAAACCACTATTAAAAGCATGTGTTGAAAACTTAGTGGTTTACACTGCTATGAAAACCAGCAAGGTAAAGGGTCACATGAAGTCTATTATTGCTCACTTAAACGACACTTTTAATATCAGCTTTATTCCTTCTGTTCTTCTAGTTATTACCAAGGACTATTATTGCTGTTTATTAGAGTCTTTTGATTTTATCCAGCAATTAGCTCTTGAGCAACAGATTTCTGCCAAAGGACAATGTGTAATTGCCTGAGCATGTTAATTCCAGAAATAAAGGGGATTTTTACTGCAGACTTCCATGGGCCTGTGATTTCAACCCCAGGAGCCTGTCACTGACACGGTTCACTGACAGATACTGTCTTCTGACTCTGTACTGGAATATCAATACATACAATCACAAAACATAATTAGTGACAGCGTATTCTTCAAACAGACCTTTTGCCCTGTATCAAACCGCTGAACTATCAGAATTAATTATTTGACTGCAAGATTACAAGAGTACTTTAAAGCTGCATCTTAATGTCTTTATTATCCTCCTACCAGGGAAGTACCTGCAGGCTCCAAGGAGAACAACCTCGACATTTCAAACACTGCATATCTGCACACAATGAAAGCTGCTTTCCCTGGGATGAAAAGAGTTTCTCTCAAATTTATTGAGGAAAAATCTGTCAAGACTCATAGCTGCATGCAACATAATGGGTTATGAGCTGGCCATTACTTCAAGCCACAGTATTCTCATTCAGTCAGGCTTGGAACAAGAAGAGCAAAAACTAATATAGGAAACCTTCTGCTTACTCAGTATCTCAAGTTTGCAATCGGCTTTTAGCAGAGGGACTCATTCCAGAGCATTGCTCACTAAATATTAATTTCAAGAGGAAATAGAACTATTAACTTGAAGCATCACAAAAATCATCAGGAGGATGTAGCTTACTTTGTGGCACTACCATGTATTAATCTAGTCTAACTAAATGTATTTTTCCTCTTAGACCATCTCAGAACACTCCCGCTAATGAGATTTTATAGTCCATGCCAAATAGTCTCATATCAATTTTCTCATTTCTAACAGAAAATTATGAATAATGTATTTTTCCCTGTATCTCAAACTAGTTCTCTTTCACAGAGAGAAATATGAATAAATCTTACTGTTAATTATTTAAAATTTCTATTTATCTTTACATGCAAAAATAATGGTACTGACTGCATTACAGGTCCCCAAAATAAGACTTAACTCTGTGTAGGAATAAAATGGCATCTTTACTATCCATTTCAAATATTAAGATGAGCAAAGCTTAAATGAAGAAGTCTGACTGAAAGATGAGCTCAATTTTTGCATATGGGCTCCTGAATGAAACTACACTGCCAATTCCCATGGGTTGGTCCAGATCACAAAGAGTGCAAAAAGCACACAATCAAATAGGTCTTGGCATTGCAAAAACTGTAGGTGTTTCATACTGGTAAATGTTGAATAACAACAGAAAAGGATCCATCTGAAAACCAGGTTCTTTCCTCTTGCAGTGACAGACATACAGACAACGTGACTCAGCACTCCTCTCAGCACACCATGCTCCCCACCTGATTTATACTACCATTTCAGTGCTGCATCCTCACAAGGATCAGCTACACTGTCAGCTGCAGCAGTGATGTGAGATAAGCAGCATTCCTGAACACTGCTCCTTACCCAAACTGAGGATAACTGAGCTCTAGCATGCTCTCCTTGCTTGCTCACCTTCCAGGTTGAGGATCTGATGTGATGCAGATCACTGCTGCTATCAGCTGACAAAGAGGGAAACCAGGCATTGGTACAGGCATCATTCATACCTGTAACTGTGGAATCTCCTGTGAGCCACTCTTCAGCTCTGTTAAATGATGGAAATGAACTAATATGAACAAATACTTAGAACTAGGATGCAGGTTTAATGAAGTCTCAATTGGCCTTAATTCAAAAATCCTCTTGAATGTACAAGTTTGAATCTACAAGCCCATTTCTGCACAGACTTCTACCTGACACAGTATGGCATTGCTTTACTCCATGGTGGAAGTACTAATTTACACCAGTTCTCTCTTTCCCATTAGTTTATTTTTTAACGTATGTATATGTATGCATGTATCCACGTAAGCTTATAGACCTATAAACATAATAATACATCATATAGATAGAAAAATGGGTGAAAGAGGGCGATAAAATGGTTGAGCTAAATGTTGCGGACTTCCATAATGAGTATGCACACACACACACTTCAGATCACAGAATAGTTCAGCAATAAGTTCTTGTCTTTAAGGTACAAACATCCAGGATGCTGATTTTCACAGCTGGTGCCAGGTAAATCAGTACCGGTGAAATCAACTGAGCTGGCAAAAATTAGCAAGAACTGAGGTCCTGAACAGCCTTTATGAATATAAATCTTACTTGGGTATGGAGAATGCACATTTTCAGAGATCCTTAGATATCCCTAGAGCTTTGATAGCATGAGCTACTGTTTGTATGTTTTCTCTTTCACATGGAAAAGGCAGCAATACAGATGCAGCAAGAAACCTCAACAGCAAGGTGTGCTCAGGAATAACCGATCATTTGCCTAGCTATGAAAATCAGCTCAGTTTAATATTTGTTGCTTTTTTCCAGCAAAGCAAATGATGATAAGTGATTCAACTCACATCCATTTACAAAAACAATTACAGAAGAGGCAATGGCATAAACATCTCTTCAGCCCCAGCATATCTTCCAATCCTGATTTGAAAAACAAATGCCTGCCTTGCAAAAATCGTGGTTAATAATTCTTCTTATGGGCACAGTGCAGGGAAATTAAGGAATTGTAGCTTTAGGCACATACTGCACACTGCTGTGTTTGCCTGTCTCCTCGAGCTGGAGTTAAAAACTACTGGAAATGAACATAATGTCTGCATTTTCTCCTACTTCAAATTTCAGAGCTAGCAGAGGTTTACATTTTATTCAAGCATGCTGTCAGGGAAGAGAGGAGGAACAAGTGACCTTTGAATCAGCAACAAAAGTCTTGTCAAAACCAGCTAAATACACAAAAGTTAAGCTTGAAACCATCAGATGTAGTGTTTCAGTTAAAAAACCTCCAGCAGGTCTTCAGAAGAGGGTGGGAAAAGTAAGTTTTCTCTCTGCAATACTTAGCTGCAAAATGCACTTCTAGAGCTTTCCTCTGTATTCTACAGCTTTTGTTCTCATGGGAACAGAACCATATGCCAACAGTATCTGCTACTTAGATGTTGTGATGACAAGCACACTACAACCACATTCATAGGTCATCTGAAGCCAACAGAGGGAATTTCTGTATAAAAAACCACTTACCTGGAAATAGCCTTTGACCCACTGCATCCAGCCTTTATTAAGGAACAGAACAAGCCCTGCTCCTCTACATGCAGGAGCCTGCAACATCTGAAAATACAACAGCTCCTATGCAATCAAAAGATGTTATAATTAAAACTTTGCCTGGGTGCCTTAAGGGAGAGAGGCTGAGGACACTGACTCTTTGTATGCGCAGACTACCTGCCATAGCACCTCAAAGAGTCTTCCTTTCTCGGAAGCTCATAGCTGGCCAGATTCTGTGAAATTAGTGAAGCTTCACTAGTTGACAAAGGATGAGGGTTTGTCACCATGTCTGTGTAAAGCTGCTGGCATCATCTTCACACTGTCTCCCCAGAGATTCGCTGCTTTCTGGCTGTCCCACAGCTTCCTGTCATTTGTCTCAGATTTCAGTTTCATTTGATTTTGAGGGAAGCTGCAGATAAATCTGGGTGAATCACAGCTCCTTTGAATTCTTATTTTCCTTCTTCCCAACCCTCAACTGGTGGCAGTCAGAAGTGAATTTAAACTGTGGGTATGCTCAAAATATGGGAGAAATGCAAATTAAAGGTTCCATTAATTTCAAAAATCAGAAGGATGTTTCAAGAGGAAAAATCTGCATCAAGGAAAAAAGGAAAACTGTAAAATGAAAAAGAAAACCAGATTTGGGAGAGATTATCTAAAAAGTGGAGATTTCCGATGAAACCTTAAGAAAAATTGCTACAAGCTCATAGACTATTACAGATTTGCCAGAGCAGTGTATTTTGCTCTACTGATGTTTCCACTGAAAAAATACCTTCATTATTCAAATTGCCCTCTACAAATATCACTCCCTAAGGCCCTGAAGATGGACACCTCAAAATCCAGGAACCAGTCCAGAACTGATGTACCTACTTGAACCCTATGATTGATATCCCAGCTTTGGAGCTACAAAACTTCTGGTGAAGTGCATTCATTCTGGTATTACTTCAATACAGCTAACTTGCAAATAAGAATAAAAAATTCACTTCATTTAAAGTTGTCTAAGATAGAGATTCAGTACACCACTGAGCTGAAGGAATAACTTCACTGAAAGAGGGCTCAGTTTCCTGGTACTGTTATGGCAGTCTTTTCTTTCAAGAAAGATGATAGCTGAAGGAACGGAGGGGATGCATGCAGAAAACAGTTCAGAAGGCTTGGAACTGCCTCTTTCATCCAATAAATCCCTACCTCCCTCTTAGATTTAATCCTGGCCCTCCCAGTGCAGATTCTCCATCAGACATCACTGCAGGGGCAAGCACACCAACAGCAATTACTACCACATAAGCACTGCAGCTCTTCTTTATTCATTAAATCATGTTCTAGGAACTCAAACCAGAAAGGCTGATTCAGGCATATGTGACCATAAAATGGCTTTGAAGAAGGTGCCTTTCCCCTTTTATAATCCTGCTGAAACAGCACAGTTGCTTCACACATTGATGTGGAAAAGCAAGCAGACCTACCACCATCAATCCCTGACAGTCTTGGATGCTTCTGATGAGAATTCCATCACTATTTCCTAGGGACTACCTGCACATATTTTCTCAGCCTCATTATTAAATACCGAGCTTACAGGCATTACTGTGTTTCATATGTACAATATAAATGCCATTTAAAAATTAAGTCAAGATGTGGGATGAGGTTTTCAAGGTGAGATTGAGGACTCTAATGGAAACAGAAGAAGAATTTAATCAGTCACAGCAAAGCCTGTCAAACTTTCTATTTCACTGTCTGCCGTGTGCAAATGTGCATAATAAGCATTGCTTAATAGATGAACTCTAACATACATTAAAAATCAACGGTTGGAAAAGATGCACAAACACTTAAAGTAAAATCTGTAGCAGGATATGCCTCTGAAACTCCCTTATGAGGCTTTTGAAATGCTTATATGAAGGAGTCCTTAAGCTTTCAATTGTTTATTTTTTCCTAATATACTGAGACAAGAAAAAGTAGGCTCATTTCTGCTCCCAGATCCATTATTCCAGGCAAGTAGAATTAGTTAAGTCCATATTTTTTCTCCCCCAACACTTAATTAAAACTGTTATAAAGGAAGTATTTTCTCTGCAATATTAATCTTGCTTTATTCCTCCTCTTTTTAAATAGGAATAAGCATCATAAAGCATATGATTTAACTAAACACTAAAAATAAACCTTGCACCTGCATGGGCTCTCACTGACATTCCAATTCAGTAGCTTCTAATGGCCAGAACCTGAGTCAGGGCTGGCAGAGAAACTAAGGAGCCCCCTCACTAGTGTCTTCTCACGTAACAACTCAGCTTCCCTCAGACTGATCATCCTGACTCATCATCAGCTATGAGCTGATTCTGAATCTCCAAGTTAAAACTGAGCATTCAGCTCTTAGATTAAACCCTGTCTCTACAGCTCCTCACACCCCTGCCCTACTCTTTTTCCATCCTTCTTCCCATGTATAACATTACCTGTGAAATAACACTCTTCAGAAAGATACAGGAAGAGCTGTGCACCTACAACACACAACTCCAGGTTACAAATGGAAGCAATTATTAAGGAATATCCAGTTTTCCCTAAATATGACTTGCTACATTTGATGCTAGAAACACATATGGTTATTTTCCAGGAACTTCAACTGAAGAAAATTTCTGAAATCTAAGTCAAAAATAAGAGATAATGAGAAACTCCTTTACACATACATGTTGTTTGTCCTGAGGAGGAAGAAATCACAAACAATAGCACAAGGGAAAGGTTTAGCTATGACACATCATTTACCTCAACCATGCTAAAGGTTATTAAACTAAAGTTTGATATAAAGGGTCATGTTAGCTCAAGGACAATGAAAAGGAAGATTATAAAGAACTACAAAGTCATCAATGAATGACAGCAATTTGCTGAATACACCAATTACATTCATGTCTGCAGGCACTAGACACATGGTTGTGGGTCTCCTTTTTCCTTTATAGAGACATGGCCAACCAAGTGCCTTTCAGTCCTTTATGGCTTTCTAGTGCTTTAACAAAAAGCTACAAGAAATTGTACATCTATGCACCATGGTAGAGCCCTTACATCTTTACCTCTCCTACAGAAATTATGTCAGAGAACAACAGACTCAGGGGATTGGGAGGAATACAAAGAAATGAAGGCTGTCAAGGAAAATCCTTCCCTGAATTGCCATAGTATTCAAAACCAGGAGGATGCCAAGTTAATGTACAAGCAAGGTGTTCAGGTGGTACAAAGAGAGTTAGTTTAACAACGAGCTTGCCCATGTCCCAGGGCTTGCTGCTCAATGGCTTATCAGTTCTGAATGCAACACCTGCCTTGAGCCCACCAGAAACAGACCACACAGCAAACTGCCCTAGGACAATTCTCTATATCCTCAGCATCCAGTTGTACCTCCAGGCCCTTTTTCCCTTTGGCAGGATGACAGTCTTGCCCTTGACATATTCCGTTTGTCACATTTACTTTTCCCTGCCTTAGAAGAGTGCAGGGAACTGCATGCTCCCTTTAAAACATTAATCAGCTCTGTCACAGGACAGAAAGACACAACCCAGTTTGACTCTGGCCACAGAAGTGTGGTAGCCCATTGCTTATCACACCATTAGCATGAATAACCACTTTAGACTGGGAACTTTTCAGAGTTAACAAGGATATAAACACAATTAAAGCAATAGCTGCACTTTGGGTTCATTTTATTTTGACAGCTGTGCTTCAGCTGTGATTATACTCTCTTCTGTGCCAGCAAATGTGCTGTCTGCCTTATAATGAACACTTGGTAATCAAAAACCTCAATATAAGACCCAGCAATTAAATATCTGCAGAGAAATAGACTGAGACAACCAAATCATAGACAGGTTCTAAAATACAGATATTAGTGAAATGTTAATAAGGCCCTGCAGTGTTTTTTGGTCACTAAGTAGGAATAAAGAAATCACACCATTTGGGCTAAAAACAAAGGACCCCTGAAGATGCACATCAGAATAGCTCTCATGCAGTTAGTTAGCTGAAAACATAGGCCCCAGAGAATAAGTAGTAAAAAAACACAAGCCTTCCCCCCAACAAATAATCATCATCATTCACCCAAAATGTTATTTCCACACTGAAATCCTGACCTCTAGCTCCAGTTTGAGTGATGGTGCTGGCGAAGGGGACAGCTGATAAATTGAGCCATCACAATATTCCCAACCTAGAGGTAATTCTCAGAGTATGTTGATCTGCTACAGCAACTGTCATGCTTCACCAACACTTTCCAGCATTTCTGGACAGGAGTCATGTTGAGAGCAAGGGGCTGTATGCAAAAATCCACTAAGATCTGAGATAGAAGCATCTTGAGACACTGACAGTAGAATAAGGGATTTAAAGAATCAGAGGTGTTAGAATAAACAAAGACAGGATTCAATGTATGGCATTTAAGTGGTGGTAAGTGGGACAGAACTTTATGGGGTCTCATTCCTACATACTGGAGCCAAATTACTCTGCTACAAGCATACAACTATGTCACATGCAAAGCTTTACATGCAGGACCTTTCTTTCACTACAAAACAAGAATTCCCAACTCAGCTGCTGTGAAGGAGTCACTACACAGACAGGCTGGACCAAAACCAGTTTATGGTGATTCGCATGAGGAGGATCAGTGTAAACCATTCACCTCCTTTGTTAATTCATCCCACCAGTGTGGGTATGCTTAAGTATTAAAATCTAATTCGTTAACATGAGCACTGCAGCCTTCCTCAGCTGTTACAGTCTATTGTCCCTAGCCCAAGAGGCAAATAAACCCTTTTCAAATAAATTTCAATTAGCCAGGCTTTCCTACTGTTAAAGATCAAGGAAAAACCCTGGAGAACCCCATTAACATGCAAATGAGTAGGTACACAAACATAGTTCCTATGTGAGCCTGTATCAGCAGAAACACAATTAATTCTAAATACAGATACATCCAATGAGATTAACATTGGACAGCTTTGTAACAGGCTCTTGTAACCTACTAATTCGTACCCACTGCTACCGCTGGGCCTCCCCGAGAGACAGAAAAGCCTCCCTGTATCTTTGCTGCCAAAAAAGTCAAATCCCTGTGGGTAACTCTTACCAGATCTCATGCTGTGAATCCTAATGCAGAAGCAGTTCTGCAAACTGCACCAAGATGCAGCCATAGGATTGCAGAAATGGGGTTGAGCCCATCTACCTTTGGTATGGTGAAATTGACCCGGAGCTTCATTTCCGTTAGGATTATTCCCATACTGAATGCCAAAAGGATTCAAGTTCTTGATCGCATTTTGCCAGAAGAACATGAACAGGCTCCCCCATACGCTTTGTACAACCAAACTACCATGAAACACTTCTCATTAGAAATCATTCAGGTCTTTAAATAAACTGCTGCTCATGATTGCTTGCCTCCAACTTTTGCACTTGTTATTTTATCTAGTGGAAAGTGTCCCTGCCTGTGGCAGGGGGCTGGAAGCAGATGATCTGGTCCTTTCCAGCCCAAACCATTCTGTGATTTGATGAGAACCGCTTTTTTTGCACTACTCATTTTCTAAGAAGCACATGAAATTTAGACACTACAGCTTTCTAAAAGTATATTTTATAATACATTTTCCACAAGCTTTGGCTTCTATAACTCAGGCACAGGTGTAATGCTTATTCAGACAGAAGGAGTATTCTGCTGCTGAATGTGAGTCACACAGTGTAAGTTTAAGATTTTGAATAGCACAGTATAGACTAAACATTAAAACAAAAATACCATGTCAACTGAAAAAAACAGACTATGAATTGGATTACAAATGAGAAGTTTCAGTCTCTATTTTCTCAGCTCTAAAGGGATGTCAAGTCTTCATTCCTCTCTCCCCCTTCTTTCCAGGCACTTTGACAAGGAACTGAATTGTGTTGTATAACACAGTTTCAGAACACAGTAGAGCTGCAATATTGAGATATATTGGCTCCCATAGAGCCCAGACAGCTATATAGCCAGCAGACAGAGTGTTAACTCTTGTTAGCATGCCTGTTTAAGACAACTGTAGTACACCATTCTAACAGATGACGTGCCTTACATCCAGTGCAGACACGATGTGATAACAGGAGCGCTGATCAAAATGTGTAGTCCATTTGCAGATGAGTTACCCATAAATTGTTAGTGGCACAGACAGATGTCCACCATGGGACAGTGCTCACTGAGCACAGTAGGATCTTAAATTGGAGGGCACTCTGCTAGTCTGTATCATGGAGAGAGACTATCTGATGAGTATCCTGACATTCCTGATGTCACTGCAAAGACCTGCAGGATAAAGGCACTGATGGTCTCATAAGCCCTCAGAACAGTTTGGCAAGGCAAAACTTCCTAGCACAGTAGTGAAGTTTTACCTCCCCAGAGAAATGGGAAAGTAAAAAGAAACTGCTTCCCTTTGAAAGTGACAACAACATAAAACAGCACCAACCCTTCCAGTTTAATTTAGTAGCTTGATGCAGCTTTTCTGACTGGAGGCTGAGAAGTGAAAGGGATTGAGGAATAGAAGACATTTTGTGTAGCTACATCCATCATAGCTGCATATGGATCGTACCAATACTTCTGGACCAGTAGGTTCAGTAAATGTTATGAAATAGGAATAATCAATCTATATTCAGTGGGATTGCTTTGCAAAGAGTATGCTTGTAGTACTACTAGAGGTAGTCTAGATTGAAATTATTCTTCTGAACACATACAGAAACATACAACAACAAAAACTGACCTGTATGAAAGGCAGAACAACTTCTGAATAACGTCCCGAGAACTTGGTGCAAGTGTTCTAGTTTAAGAAGATATTTGTATCAATAAAGTACCAACGGAAATGAGCTACAGACTTTTAAGAGGCTGCAACACATCAACAGAGGCCAATCTGGCCCTCACCTCCTGGGAATCCTGATTCTGTGGAAACTTCTTCGTTTGTTCAACCATAACTGGAATTTGTAGCTTCAGCCTGTGCTTATATTCCCCTTGCAACAGGTAAGAAGCATTATGCTACAATTCAGGAAGATGTTTCAGAGATGTCCAGGTATGTTATTACCTCTACAGGGGGTCACTATGGGGTAATGTGAAATTCTTTTCAAGAATGGAGTTCTGTTACTGTACGAACAGTACAAATACCAAACAGCAGCAAACTGGGAGATTTCCTTCTAACAGCTTTTTAACCAGAGCAGTGTTTAAGGAGAGACTCAGGCAAGCTCAGTAACACTGAATCTTGAGCAAGCCTAAAGACGTACTTTTATGTTGCCACCATTAATGAACATGACAAATTGAGCTGAATGTTCCGCCGCCCAATTCTCTCGATTCCTAGCCTTAGACTGTGAAGTGTAAATGGTATTGAATGCGTAAGTAGATAAGTGTGGAACACTGTAGCATGCTGCAGTTGGTAGCAATAATATCTTGGCATGTCCAGACAGGTGCTCTCTACCTCAGTTCTCAGGTCCCCCAGTTGTTCAGCTTGCACATAAACACGTCCATGTTCTCCAGCAATAAATGTGAAAGCACATGACAGGCTCTCCCATGAAGCAATATGGGACAACACCACAACAGATTTTCAGGGTTTGGGTTTTATTTCTTGTTTCTTTTGCCCTAAATGATTCTCCAAGAACTATCCTAGTGAATTTAACCCAAAAGTCAGCCTACACAAACTACTTTGGGCATTATTTTTGAGCTCCATGATCTCCATATGAACACACGCAGAATCTGTAGGCATACCATTATAGGCTGATTGCAAAACAACACCTGAGACTTTAACTGGGGGCTTGGAAAAGCTCTGCTAGCCTAAATAGTGTTAAACACAACAGAAAAGCCATAAGTAAGATGGGTCTCTGCTTTCCAATAACACCTCTGTATCAAATAGGACAAGTTTGTGCTTTGGGAATTGAAATTCCCTGCTGGACAGAAGGATAGCACACTTGAGACTTACTTTAAGAATTTAAGAGGCACATCCATCTCGAACTAACCCACTGCACAAGGATATATTTCTTTTCTGGTGCTGAAGGTCTCAGAATAATGGTCCATTATTGAGATACATTGAGAGAATTACTCGCTAAGTGCTCTAGGAAGGGAGTGGTCCTGATAGCTTGAGCAGGACACAAAATTAATGGTCTGGGGTGCAGGCGGGGTGTGTGTGTGTTTAATCTGCAAATTGAAATATATAAAGAAAAGGTCGTTATTCCAAGTTTCAGAACCTAAAATGAAGATTAGATAGAAAAATCCTACCTGGGAATTTAAGTATCTAAACACTGGAAAGGAATCATCTATTGCAGCTCAAAATTCCACGTTTCTATAGAACATCTTTTAGGGCTCACTCAGGAGTCTCAGTTTTACTTCCATTACCTCCTAATCTACCTTTCACAATTTATATGTATAATTTAACTGGTAATTTGCATCGATGCTCTAAAAAGTGTTTGTGAAAGGGTTTTGAATTGCTTTATACATGATTAAACTATTTCAAGACAACAACCCGAACACTTCACCTCACCCAGCAATATATAAAATCGATTTAGCTGTTGGGATTCTCTTCAGAATCGTTTCTATTTGTGGTTGGGGTTTTGTTTTGTGGGATTTTGTGATTTTGGGGTTGGCTTTTTTTTGGGGGGGCGGGGGGGTAGGGAGGTGGGTTTTTTGTGTTTGTTTTTTGTCACTGTTGGCAGGAAATACCATATAAACTTAAATTTAAAGCAGATTCATGTTTACGTATCCAGGTAGAATTTCAATCTTCAGAGACAGTAGAATTTTGTAGTTAGGTCTTCCTTATACACATTGCTATAGAACGATTCATCATAACACAGAAGGAAATTATTGTAATGCTTTAGGGGTATTTAACAAGAAATAGAATCATAGAATCCCAGACCGGTTTGGGTTGGCAGAGACCTTAAAGCTCATCCAGTTCCAACCCCTGCCACAGGCAGGGACACCTTCCACTACAGAAGGCTGCTACAAGCCCCATCCAACCTGGCCTTGAACACTGCCAGAGATGAGGCAGCCACAGCTTCTCTGGGCTCCCTGTACCAGTGTCTCACCACCCTCACAGTAGATACTCCTTGTCTTCTGCACAGGTAATTTCCATGTGATGAGCTATTACTATGATGGGATCAACATGAAAGAAGCAGTATACAGATGCATTCTCTCCCCAGAGATGTAGGCCATGTCAAAATTATCGTGCCGAGACTTGCACTGGCCTTTCAAGCTGCTTGAATCAAACTTCATGAGGTCTAAAATACATGTAGAGCTCAATTCCATTATTTCCCCTATCTGACTGCACAAATAATACCCAGTCATGCTACTAAACACATATAGGTATAGCCTACGTATAGGGAATACAAGAAAAGCCTACACCTCATCATGTGTAACGTGCTGCTCTTTGGTTAAGAACATCTTCCCTCTGTCACGTACTTTCCTAGAAACTGCTGTCCCTGGACACCACTTGCTGGGATTTGGCAGTGGAGAAGCTGTTTGTGCAGCACATTATAACTTGCCTATGTGGACTCTAAACAAGACCATAACAGGACTGGAGACCGTGCCACTATTTTGCTTCTCCCCAGAAATTCCCCTGTTGTAAAAACATACCTACAGCATCTGAGAAAGGGATTCTTCCCCTGTGAGCTGGTTACTCTTATGGAAAGCTATGTCTGTTCACTTATTTGGATTCATATTACAGAAAATATTGCTGCAAGCAATTTCAGCATCCCTGCAGAGCATGCTTTGCTCTGACTCTACAAAGTAAGAAAACAAACAACATCATTCCCATTTATCAGCCAGAACACTCCAGCAGGCTGGATCACTTTCTAGGGCTAGATCATCATTTAGTTTGTCACTGCTCTTCTGACTTCAACAAATTTATGGTAAGATAAGATCTAGCCTAGCCTTCAATGGCCCTGAAAACAGTAATGGGTCACACATACCTATCACCACATTAATCAAACGCTTAGATTTCAAAAAAATGGAGTCACCATACAGCAGAAATAAACTCCATTGTAGAGGAAATTTAGAGGATGTATGCACTTTCTAACACATGCAGTTTTTGATATCACAATGTGCACACTTCCCTGGGACTACAGAAAAATGCTGGCTTTCCAGTTAGGTGAATAGCCAAAAACATCTGAAATGCAGCAACCACTGGAGTATCCAGCTGCAAGCAGGATGTGTGAGAAGTAAGCAGTCATTCATTCAATCTAATTTCTCATGCAATGGGAGCTCAAGTAATGACAAAAATAAGAGGACAAAGATTTTTTAGGTCACAACAGTTAAACTGCTACAGAAAAAGAGCGTAACATGGACTTGGAGTCCAAGAATTACTAGAAATAAAACACACAGATAATGAAAGCAAGTTTTTATCACAGAAAAGTTAAGACTATATGTGTCTCTAGTTTAAAAGCTGGTAAAACAGATCTCTGTAGAAAGCTTGTAGGACTGTCTCTGAAATGCAAAACTCCAGGTGAATGAAAAGGAAAGGAAAGGTCTCATTAGCTACAAGGATCATGCCCTACTGAGTATATCCAGGAGTTTTAAAAATTACCTTTGGTAGAAATGATATAGTTTGAGTGACTCGGGTTTTCATTATGCAGGAGCTTTACTGTGTTATTCCAGCAATATAAAGGCTTTAGAAGTAGCAAGGAACTGTGTCACACTTTGGAGAATCTCCTCCAGCTTCACTCTTCTGTAATTAGGAAAAAAATCCCAAATTAAAAATAAAAGGTATTCCAGAATACCTCAAACTGCTTCATTACATGAACCAGCCAATTCCACAGCTAGAAGGGAAATGTATTTGGGGCATTTACAATATGTTACAGTAGTATTTTAGCAGGGATCACAGACTTGCTTATGAAATAGTTTTCAGGAGCATCAGCCTGGTTTTTGGTATCACATAAAATAGTATTATAATTGCTACAACAAAAAGACAATCCATTACTAGAAAACCTCTGTTAAGTTATGAGACCTGGGTTTGAATCCCCATTGTGCTCCATTGGCCTGCACAACTTCAAAGTCATTTAATGCCTGTGCTGCAGCTCCCCAGCTGTAAAGGTTTTCCTACATTGCATCAGAAACAGGCTTTATAAAAAGCATGTATTATCTGTGTGAGCTAGATGAAGACTATAAGCACTTCCTTATAGAAAGGACTGCATTGTGCCAGGCACTGTAGGTTGCTGATGGTTTTGCATTCTCCCTCAAGTGCCATCATGTGCTTGGCAGCTGTAAACACACTTGAGGCCTCCTCCACTTTTAGTCTGACAAAACTGCACTGACCTGTCACGTATTCTGCTTCTGGGTTTTTGGGAGTTTTGCCTTTTAGTCTGGGTATTCAGGATCTAACTGAACATCACTACAGAGCATCTGATTGATGGTTTAAGATTTAATTGCATCATTACAGTTTCAGTTACAGCTACAACAGTGTTGAAAGTTCTTGGGTTTGGTAAAATTCCTGCCTAGGGAACGTTTGAAAAATGTGTCCCTCTAAGAAAGCAACAGAACACTTGGCTTCATTCTAATTATTTCAGAGATGTGGTTTATTGAGCTCTGGTTGGGGAACCATAAAAATTACTGAGATAAGAACCAGGCTGTCAACTGAATGGAAATGCAGCTCTGGTGGTTATTTATTTAAATCACTGTCAGAAACTTGACAATAACTTTTCAGAAGACAATGTGTCTACAAGAGCAAGGAACATGGGGTTTAAGTCTAGGCTTCCCCTTCACCAGGAATCCTACGATTCCCAGACTTCCACTCAGGGCTGGGAATCCCAACTGTTTGCCCTAGGCCATTGCCTCTCTTATGGAGATGGTGAGACAGAATGGTGAAGCTGGTAATAATCAGTGTTTGAAGAAGAACATTATACAGAGAGCAAGCTTCAGGATACCCAGGAAAAATCTGGACATTCAAAATGTTAACACATGTTGGTGAACATTTGAAATCTCTAACTGCGGCTTCAGTACCAGTCTGGGATGTTTGACCAGGATTTGAGACCTATTTCTCCAGGTCAGACTGCTTTCCCTTTGTCTAGTGATTTATTCCAGCAGCACGCTGTAAGCGCCTACTTTCAAACTTGTGCCATAGCCTTCCTTTACAATCCTTCCAACAGTGACATTGGAGATATATTGTAATTACTGCATTGCTACTGCAATCAACAGGATATTAATGGCATCTTTTAATATAATGGACTCCAAAGAACACAAGCTTTTCACTTTTTGTTATGGCAATACAACATGTTATGCTACCATCTTCAGAGGACGCACCGGGCAAGCACAAACTGCATCAGTCAAAAACCATGTCTTTCATGGGGAGCTCTGCTTTCAAGCAGTAACCCAGGTGCTGTGTCCTTGAGGGATTCTAGGTGTAATCTTTGCAGCAGTGTAGAAGAAATATGGAAGGTCAGAAGTGCTTTGTAACTGTGGGAGAGTTAGCGACTGTTCAGTGACTAGGAAAGAAATAATTAGCCTTGCCAGAGATTTCCAAGGAAATCCTGATGTGTTACGGGACCTATTTTACATCCTGCCTGCTAAAAGGGTTATACCATCTATCAGAGTTGGCTGCACTACAAACTTCCTTTTATCATACACACACCAAAGATCAGGTGAGAGGTTTAATAAAACACTAAATGGAACAAAATGCTGAAGAAACAGAGCTATAATTACCCCTGCAGCTTCTTTCCTTGCCTAGCAGGAAGTGTTTTCATTACACACAGTCTTTGCATTTAGAAGGCACCCAAATTCTTCCTTGAATGATGTTAGATAAAGCAAAGATTCACAGGTTTAATGCGCAAAAGAGAGACAACACTTTTTCACCAAATCCTTCTTGTTTGTTACCCTAAAACAACAGGGTTGAGAGGAAACAGAAAACCTGAGTCTGAGAAATGGATGTTTTCATGGAGAGGGTAGATCAGATCTGTACTTGGAGAAGATTGGCATAATTCCTTTCTAGTCCACCAATTAAAGAAGGAGAACTCAAGTCCCAGAGGCTCTGATTATTTTATACTGTGCTACCGGAGACATTTTGGTAAAGTAACCATGATGCATGTCCTTGCAGATATATTAATAGTGAAACACTAGTACTACAATTTAATAGGATTAGCTGAAATTGCTATAACACATTTTACAGATGGGGAAACTGGGACACCAGCAGGCTTAATTTTAAGCAACTAAATCCGTATTTTGGCACCAAAGCAACCTGACTGTCAGCAGTGCAGAACACTCACCTCCCACACTGCAAGGGGCTGTTTCCACTACTCATTTTTCCTGGGGGCAACCACACCTATTTGAAGCCATACACATACCTGAGAGGCAATTCAACATCTAACAGCGGGATCTCAAGGCCAGAGCCCAAGCCTGTGTACATCACAAGAGAGAATCTCACTAAGGTTATGTACCTTCTCTGCAAGGAATTCCTATGGCCACTTTATATAATCCCACATGATTTGTCCTGTCCTTGATACTGGATTTTTCCCCCTCTCTGATCTCTACTGGAGCATCTTTCTCCCCACTTCCTCAAAAACCATAAACAAATGTACTCTCCTCCTCTAAACTGCATTTGCTCTGTTGAAGCCAGTGTTGCTCCAGTGTAAAATTCATCTTCCTGCTGTGAGACGCTGTTCTTACTTGCTTTTCCCTCTTCATGTCATTTCTCTTCCTTAACTTCTTTACTTCTGTTTACTAGTGGTCAGGGCAGAAAGCAGCACCAATTCTCAACCTTGCTAAAATAGCTCTAAACTGTTAAAAAACAGCCAAAGAACACAGCCCAGTTTCTGCAGTTACAAACCAAAAGCAAAGGAAGATGGTTCAGTACTACATAGCAAAGCATACCATCCCCATTACATTATTCACTGTTCTGTCTGCAGTACCTTGAACTGTCACAAGTTGTGTTAATTCATCAGTATTTTTTTCTTCCATTCTTACTGAGGAAACTGAGGATGAATCCTTGCTGTTCTTTCTGTGGGAACTCAAGGAGAGCTTACAACACTCTGCAGAGTAGGCAACAGCATGTGCATTATATTCTGCACCCTCCTAGTGTCTTTGCCCAGTTCTCTAGTATCTGTTTTCTCCATTTCAAGAGGCCAGATCAGCATTTTATTTCCCATCTACCACAGCCATTAAACCATATTTATTCTGCTGTAAAACTTCCATGTCACCCACCAGAACCAATTTGCCTCTGCAGCCCCATAAGTGGAGGAATAGAATGTTATACCTCTCCTAGCTTAGCAGCCTCCAAGCTGTGCATCCATCACCTTTCACAGCACCTGACAGCTCCAGTCAAAAAGAGTTCCTCCCCCTGTGATGACCTCTCCTCACCATCCTCCAGCAGGAGCCCTGCTGACCATGGGTGACCTGTCAGTAATTGGCTCCTATGACAATATGGATGTATCAAGAAAAATGGTGATAAAAATATAACCCACAAGAACTGCTTTTTGTGCAAGGTTTTTACTAAAACTGAATGGCTGATGAAAGAAATTAAAATCAAGCCTTGTGCTTCAACAGAGTTAACTAGAATGAGATCTGACAGCTCCTTCACTTTAGAGGCTTTATATCCCAGCTGGTTAACAAATGTAGTAAATAAGCTTACAATTACACTTTTTCTTGTTGCTGTCAACTCTAAGCTCCCTCAAGATAAAGAGGCAGTAGGTTAATTGTACATGCACTGCTTACCATCCCCACTTCTCTACCCGGTACTGTGGGGGAAATAAGAGAGGAGGTGCTGGTCCAAGCCCCCATCCCTCCGGCTTCTGCCAACATGACTCCCTTATGCTAGTGAAAACCCTGGGAGAACACAAGAGGGAACAGCATCCTCCAGAAACACACCGCTGCTCTGCCCACTCACAGCAGTCAAGGTCCCTAAAGCTGCCAGTTCCAGATGGCTCAAAAGCACTGTTGCTCACATCCGAGCGACAAGCTGTAGAGCAGCCTGCCGAATCCTGACAATAGCTCTGCATTATCAGCAATTCAGCTCTGATGTTTAGATGTATTTATAGTCATGAATACTACACATTATATAAACACACACTCTCCTGTCAAGCAGTTAGAACTAATCCTCCTACAAAGCAACAGTAGTGTTTCATGTAAATGTGTATAAAGCTAAATGACAATTTTTATACATGTATAATAAGTATAGAGAAAAGAGTAAGTGGGATCCTTCCCTGCAAGTGGTAATTAACAAAATTATCACCTGTCAAATAATGACAAAAGAAAACAAATAAACATTTACAGCTCAGTGGTGATTGTTTAAGGCTCTCAACCACCTTGCAAGGATGTCTATATTTGTGGGAAAGAGGCAGGAGTAAGGAACTACTCCAGTACACAAAGCCCCAAGTGCAGGAGCCAAGAGCTCCCTTTAGATTTTGCCTCTCCAGCAGTGGAGAGAACAGATGTTCGAGGCCATAGCCAAAGCAAAAACCATGAGGAGTCACCAGGGATGAAAGGATTTAACATCACATCAGAGCACCCAGTTTCCCCCAACATTTCATAGTGAAGTAAGTGACCAACATCCTATCCAAATAGGATTAAGAACAGACTTTAAAGCAAAGCATCCATGTCAACCACCAGGGCTAATTTTCATCCTGTAGACCCATAACTCTATACGGAGGAGTGTTAACATCTCTCCTGGTTTAGCAGTGTCTAAGCTATGGATCTATCACCTTTCAGAGCACACCAATTCAGGATGGTCACTCATCATCAGCCCACGAAAAACAAAAGGTTTTTTTTAGGACAACCAGGAGGTTTCATAAAGTGATGCTACATTTAAGAGGTCTTTTTCCTTTCATGTGCTACTGCAGCACAGCAGGAAAAACAAGATGTTGCACAAAGAGGAGACACCTTTGACAACAACTGGGAAATGACAGCCTTTATGCTTGGGGCTCTACCCGTAACTCAGAATCCATCTGCTCTCAGACCACATTATCTGTCCTTGAGCTTTGTCATTGCTCCCATATATCACTGAGGCGATGCCTTAAGTATGGTGACATCCTCAGCACTAAACACACATGCTTACACTTCAGCTCATGCCAAACTGCTTTGCTGAAAGAGGCAATACACAAGTAAATTAGTTTACAGTTTTAGCATGTGAAAAGCTGTTAAGTTTCCCAAAAGCTGTGAAGAGCCTTGTCAGAGATGAACTGAGGGGGAAAAAACCCTCTGAAGAACAAGAGCATTTTATTTAACAACTTCCACATGCAAGGAACACATGCCTGCCATCCCCTCCTGAATCCTGGTTCTGTTTTGGTTTTAAAATCAGAATTTACTATTGCTTTAGAAAAACATTTACACAGCAAGAGATCATTGTAACAACAGGGCTTGAGAAAACATGTTAATATACAGTGAGGCAGTTTGTGCATGCTAAGAAGTCAACTTGAAGCACACTGAAGCTGCTTTAAGCTCTCCACAGTAACAGACATATACCCCAGCTATCCTTTTGGAAAACTGCCAGTTATTATCCTACAAAATGGCTGCTCAGCCTTGAGTCAAGGGTTTTCCAAAGTGGGCTGCTGCTGTTTTAATCACAGCAGTTCCTATTAGCTTAAGTGGGGTGCTGTTACAGTTATGAAGAGAGCTTGGGCTCAAGGGCTGTTGCTTTATAGGGCCTCACGTTGTGCACATTACCCAGATCTGCTAATAAAATAACAAGTAGAGGACACTTGACACAAGTCAGTGCTTTCCTTCCTCACTGGAGAGATGCAGCTGAATAAATGCTACCTCATCCCTGAAAAAAAGTACAAAAAAAACCTTCTGCAAACTGAAGTGCAAAGTGGAAAAGAAGTTGGCTGAAGGCCACATAGGCCAGGCAGTGCTTCCCGAGTTTGGTTCCCTGATTTCCTGTTTGATACTGAGCTGTTGTTGGGACTTAAGTTTCTAATTTACTAAACTGGTGACATGAACAGCACCACCCAGAGGTCTTGATTATCCCATGCAGTAATTTCCCAGCCCATTATCAACAAAGCAAATGCCATCACAGACATGCCTTCCTCCCCCTCTCTCTTCCACAGAGGATGCTGTCTGTCTGCAGAGTTTGTTCTTACAGGTTCAGAACCTCCTGGCTCCAATAATTACCATTTATGAGGCATGCAAAGCATTTTTCTCCTACAGGAGTTGAAGTAGACATCACTCCATTTCCCTCCATAGCATAATCCTCCATTTCCACTTGCTTTGGCTTAAAAAGATGCAAACAGGAAAGAGTCTTGATTTGGACCTTGATTTTTCAGTGTGCCTAATTAAGCCAATACTTCACTAAGGAAGGCTAGAACACAGCATTGGTTTGAGAGCTGAATCAAGGACCCAGTTAATAAAATATCACAGGATTTTTGATGTTGGAAGGGATCTCTAGAGGTCACCTTGTCCTATACCCTTGCTCCAGCTGGGTCACCTAAAGCACGCAGCCAGACCACTCTGAAATGCTTTGAGTATCTCTAAGGTTCCTATTAAGAACTTGAAGTTGCCTCCTTTTCAGGGTGAGCAATTCATATCAGATCTGCACAGATCTTGTTAGGTCATCTTTTATCTTGTCTCATATGAGAAAAGCAGTTTGAAAGTTAACATTAAAACTTCATTGGCAATGATTTCCTCCTAGAAAGAGTACAGTGTAAGCACCTAAAACTCCATCAAATAGGTGAAAGATGGCACAAAGTACGTATTTGAATGCACTGGGAAAACTCCAAATACTTTAAACCAGACTACTTCAGAATGAACACTGCCTCAGGATGTTTGCATCACACCACTCTGCTTCTGAAGTTGTGTTTTTATGGATTTTTCAATGCTTGCCTCAGCCTTGAGATGCTGTAAAGGAACTTGGTAGAAACTGAATTTTAAAAGCCTTTACAACTCTTCTCTTTAAAACTTCCAAAAATCAAATCTTGTTAATCCTGGAACAGATTTATGTATAATTTATGTGAGCAAACTCAAGTCACATACACTGACTTCCATCTATGCTTAAGGCCATAGTAGTAACAGCATTACTTTCATTTGTAATCTAGTTACACAGAGTAACAATGAAGAAACGAAGCCTGGTGGCATCAGCCAGTACAGCTGTATGCAGCTCTTCACATCCCTATCCATCAATCAAGTACCAAAAAGAACAAAGTTAATGCTTTCAGAATAAAACAAACATCACTGCCACAGTCTTCAGAGCCATCTCTAGCATAACAGTGGGGAAACTGTGGAGGTTGATTTGCAGCATGGCATAGATATCAGCTATTCAAAGAATTAATGCTCTAACATGCCTGTAACAGCAGCAAAGTCTATCTCAGTGAAGCTTAGCTGGTTTAGGACCACACAGAATGGAAGAAATTAGGATGTACACAGTGATAGGTTATATTCAAAAAGCAGCCAATTCATTAAAACAATAATGTGCCATGTACAGCACACGGAATTCCAGCACACGGAATTCCAGCACACGGAATTCCAGCACACTGCTTTGAGATACTACCACAAAATGGCTAGTACTGATTCAGGGGCACAGCTTAAATATTCAAATGGAGGATTATACATCCAATAGTCCAGGGACTGCACTTGCAAAATAGCCATTCAGCATTGCAAAGATAGCAAAGATAGCACAGCAGGTTGTCTAGCAGCAACGAGTAACTGGATGCAAAGAAAGAGTTCTTCTGCAGTTAACTACGGCACATACTACAGCATTTACCAATTACTTACACAGGCCTCAGAAGCACCCTCCTCTCCACAGGCATAAAATCAAAAGTGTAGCAAAATAACTTACACTTGCAAAGGCAGATTAAAGCAGAGCTCATAAAAACTGTCAGAATCAAGATTTATGGACTTGGGCAAAGGCCACAAATCAATCTGGACTGCACAACGGAGAGATTTGAAGGAACTGGAGAGGAAGATCATTAGTCTTGCATGTGCCAGGCTAGAGAAGTGCATGTACTTCTGATTTGTATTAGCAAAGTGACAGAGGCAAGAGCCACTGTCCATGCACCTCAGAAGGGTGGTCCCTAAGCTCTATTTCTGCTTCCAAAGTTACTTAAGCAATTTAAAGAGGTTTTTCATGTAAGCAGTGGTGTAAGGAGACCAGCAGTCCATTACTCCTCTGGTTCACACAAGAGCACTATGTTCACCAAGGTGAACCTCCAAGATTGCCCTCCCACTGCATTCATCCCAAACAGCAGCCCCACTTAGACTTGAGGACCTTCAGCTTCCTTCCTTCCACCTCAGTTGACCCCTAATCTGCCAGGGAGGAGGCTAACGTGATAACACAGCTCAAGCATGAAACCAAAGAGCAGTACCATACAGAAAAATGGCTGCAGAAAAGCTGCAACTACAAAGTGATCAGGTTTTAAAAGATGCAGAAAGCCCCTGAGGGCAAGCAAAGCAGGAGGCTTGTTTGCTGAACAAACTGCATGCTACAAGAGGTAAGGCCAGGACATTACAGTACAGTAACTGACTTGTTTACCATTAAGTTTTGCTTGAAAACCCTGGTATTTCCTCAAAGTACAGTGTATTCTTTCTGATACTTGTGGATCAGTGTATTTTAGATAGAGGTTTAACAACAGGTTGTTATATATGGCCTAAATGACAATTGACAAGACAGAGATGACTCCATAACTCATTTATGATACATCACGGCCATTTGCATGCTACCGTGGTTTGTAAAAGTATTAACAATAAATTAATGTCAATGGAAAGGTTGTGGGAATATTTGAGTGATCTCATTGTATTTATGATACACAGTAGTAGCAGTAACATGAGACCAGCTGTCAATGTTTAATGTTTTAGCAACATATATTATAAATTATAAATGGGTGACTATACATGCCATATAAAATATGCATAATGTTTCCAGATGCTAATCGTATGCTGTAACTGGTTAAAAATCTATTAACAAAGTGACTTGAGAGATAAAGCTTCCAGATGCATTCAGAAGACAATTTCTAATTAAACAAGTAAATTTTAAACTAAAGTAAATGCAGTCATATTGCCCTCTGACACACTAATTGTTTAATAAGTCTTTCAGCCTAAGCAGCATGCAGATACCGAGTACTCTAAGTGCTGGATTTTGAAAGAACACTACATAGCAGAAACTTTCCAATTGTTTGCTGCTGAGGAACTTCTTAATTCCAAACATCTGTTTTTAAAGACAAAAAAATCTTTTTCCTAATAAATAGTTTAATACAAGACAACATAATGATTTTTGTAGAATCTTTGTAGGGCAATATCACATCTCCTTCCAAATATGCAGGAATAGGTAAAAGCCTGTTCTAATTACAAGAAAGTTCATGTCAAATTAAAATCTCTGCATTATAATCACTAGTTCTGAGGGTATTTGGTGTATATAGGTGTATACATATAAAGAGAACACATCAATATATAAAAGGTGATTATGTCAGAAACACTACATTAAATTTTTCCCTTCTTATGTGTCAGTAAAGGAGAGAAGACAAGATCTTCACAGCTGGTAAAACTGCAGTCATCCTCAAGTTCACCACAGCTAATGAACACTGCCTTTAATGCAGATGTGAGACATCTGCATAAAAAGACACAACATACATTCCCTTTATTTACATTAATCACAATTTTCTAGCATTCTGGGGCTGTGGAATGACACAGTTATTGCTGGCCTAGCTACCTGAGAAACAAAAAAGTTACTATTGCTGACACAGAGACCAAGTCACATTTTTATTCCCCAAAAGTTAGTTCTCTTTAGGGAATATTATTGTTTGGAACAATAAAAATAAATGAGCTAAGAATAAGGGGAATGTTTTATTTCTCTAACGAGGAACACGAATACACACAACTGTGCACAGTTCTTCTCTCCAAGCCCTCACAACAAATAGACTTGCTATTCAAAATGGAGCCTGAGTCCCTTTATAGCTCATTATCATATTTTACTTCATAATAATTCAAGCCTGTTACAGTAGTGCACTGATTTGACTCTTTCAAAATAACTTCCATTGCCCTCTGTAAAGCTCCAGTCTGCAGTTCATGGTTAGTAAATACTACACAACACAAGCGTATAGTTGTCAAGCCCATCCATTTGGCTGAGTTTGGACCATCAGCAACACAAAAAGGGAATCACTCCAGAGGCTCAAAGCCTTTGTAATGTTTTGATTCATTCTGTGGGCTAAGGTTATTCTAAAGGATGCTTTTTTCTGCCTGCTCTCTAATGGCACTATTAACTACAGGGGAACAAACCCCTGCAATCATTGGACCCACTTCATAGGGCAGAACCTAAATATATGCAGCAATGGGGAAATTGTTTGCAAGCATAAAACTTCATTCCAATCTGATCTATCGTTTTTACACTTACTCCAAATTCCAATTAACCTACTGCCTGCAACAGTATTACACAGGTACATAGGACTAAGCACATAGGTAATTGTTTGCAAGATCAGGTCAGTGATTCATCTACAGTATTAAGCTGTTCCAAATTGAAAAGCTTGTGCATGTGTGTGTATCAATTCCAAGGGCTCACACCTCCCTATATACAATTATCCTCTATGCCTCCCAGTTTGTCTTCACTTATTCAGTGAAGAACATGCATATTTACATAATTTAAATGAAACCTAATGCACCTTTCACATCAAAACTGTACCAGCTCTGCATCCTCCCATCTGGGTTAGAGCAGGCAACTTCATTCATGTTGTTTATGTGAAACCTGCTTAGGAAAATGACAAGAAGAGAATCAAAAAGGGAAGGAATGACACTAAAGGAACATTTTGCATCTGGTCCCTCGCCATCAAAAAAGCCGTCTCTGAATTACCCTGTTTCAGACCAGCACAATTTTATTTTGCTTGTCCTTTTCTCCTTAAGGATGTGGCAAAAGAAACCTCCCCAAACATTCAAAAAGTAAGGTTATTGTCTCAAAAAGGGAAATGTCTCCTGACACTTATTTTCCTGAGCCTCTTTGTACATAATCTAGGTTGCATGAAGCGTTCCTCTGTAAAACACAGTTACCAATTCCTATACAGTAGCACTGAACAATTCCTGGGCAGAAGGACTTGAGTGAATTCCAGATCACTAAGGTTAAGGAAAACCAACCACTGATATATTAGCAGACATCGGGTTTCAGATTTACTCTGCAGAGCCATTGCAGTAGATAATCAGCAATTGCTAATAATTGTTGTGTCAATGAAAATTGTAAGAATAGCAAAAGTCACCTCCTCCTGAAAGAAACAAACCACCACAGACGAGGGCAGTGTTCAGGCTGCCGATAGCTCTACTCTGGTCATTTAATTCCATTCCCTCTTATAGAATTGTGTGATTTTTTCAGCACCCCAAACACCTTACCAGGTTGCTGAGGAATGAAGTAAGTGCCCTCTGCACCTATGACCTGCACCAGACAACAAACCCACTCCAGTCTGCATTTCCCTGAGCATCATAAGCCTTCTCCTAACAAAGCATCACAAAGTTTAACTGTAATTTTTAATGCGGTCTGAGAACATCAGGCCAAACATATGTGATTGCTTATGGTTTATTATTAAACACAGTGATCCTCATGTACTGAGCAGTTTACTTGAAAATTAGAGAGCAGTAAACAAATACTGTTACTGCTTATTGCACTCATAATTCTCAAACTGGTGAGAGAATTTCTGCCTAATTTCAGCATACATTTATTGCATGTTTCACTGTTTATCTAAACAAAACTGGTAATCATTTGCTCCTAAATAGCAACAAGAAAAAGAATACAAATACCCAAATGGGATGACTATAAAAAAATATCTCCAGCAGCTCCAGAAGCATACCTAACATTTCTTGATAAGTAACTCCCCCATTACATCCATACATTCACATTCAGTTTTCCATGCCTCATGCTTTCCTTTAGAGGACAGCAAGGCACTTTCTCAAGTCTACTGTAAGTTTCTGTATGTGACCTTCTGCAGCATGAACAGAACTCAAAACAGATGGTGATAAAGTCACACAGAACATTAAAGGTTTATGCTGATCTGGAGGTCAATCTTGTTTTCAGTATCTGCTTCAGCTTCTCACAAAAAAAAAAACCACATCCACTTCTTGCGGGAGCTAATGGAACTCTTTCAGCTTATTTCCACTGAGTCTGGATTTATCCTCAGTTTACTTGTTTGTCAGAACACATAGAAAAAAGGACCACAGCATGCTGTAGTTTTTTAATGATCTTCATTAAACATCAAAAAGAAGATAGGAAGCAATGACAGTGTCTTTTGGTGGTGTGTGTTCACCCTATACAAGTGCTAGATGATCTTTTAAAACATGTTCACCACTGCTGTAAGAGGATCCCTAAAGCACCTGAATACCAAGCCATATGGCTACAGCAAACCTGGAATATAACATTCCCCCCAAAGAAAACACAAAACCAACCACACCAACCATCTGCCCACGGAACAAACGGTTGGAGAAGAACAGATGAAGAGGACCTTCAAGAAAATATCTTCTACAATGCTCCTTGGTTTTGATGACGTTATTTATAGTTCTGAGAGTATCTTCCACCCAAATCCTTCCCACCTAATGAGAGGGTTGGAAACATTTCACACTTGACAACTAAAGAAAGCTTTGCCAATGGAAAAGTGCTGAGGTTTCCAGGAGGTCTACCAAGGTCTATTGGATTTACAGCGAGAGGCTCAGCAGGGTAAAACTGATAAGTAAGCTAAATTAGATTAAATGCTTGGACTTCCTATGTTTTGAAAAAGAAAATATAATCTAATTCAGAAAAGTAAAAAAATCACAAAGTGGCAGACCCTGGGCACGGCCCCAGCAGAAACTGCTGAAGCTGAGCTTTTGAATCCGTACGTTTCTGCACACGTGGAATCATTTCACATTTGGAAGTATCTGCTAGCTTCTGGGAAATCAGATTAACTGCAAAGTCCCAGTTTCAGGATCAAAACCGGCCTGATGTTATAGTACGTGCTTTTTATTCTCCATCCCTAGCTGTTCAGTGCAGATAAAGTTCAAAAACTAGAAAGTTTATGACACTCCATTGATGTTGATGCTCTGGATAACTTCAAAACTGATAAGAAGGTTCCTTTTCCTATTACCATTACTACTCATATTTCTCCTGTAGCACCTAAAAACCAAGCCAGAGTGATGTCAACTTGTGTTAGGCACTGTACACACAGAGTAATACAAGTATCTGAGCCAAAAAGGTTATAAATTACACAGACAAAACCTGGGCTTGAAGTGGCAAAATACACAGAGCAAATACCCTATAAGTGTTATATAGTATCTCCTACGTCTTCTGTTCTCAAGAAAAAAGGCTGGATACTAGGAGAGGGAAGGGGAAGTTAGATAAGCGGGCAAGATTCTCGTCCTGTAGATTACGGGACATAAATGGAAAGGGAGATTGCACACAAGATAGTGTAATGTAAGGCCAGGAAATTCAGACAAAACCACAAGATTTCCAAGCACCAAGAAAAACTGTTTATTTGTTTCAGTTCTCTCCAACTTCCTTGTCAAGGTCACCCAGGGAATTAATGCACAGATCCAGGTGCTCCTGCACAGTCCTGGACTGAGGCAAGAATACTGACTGCCAGTAAACCACAGCTATTACAGTAATTCTTTGTGCAGCTAACACTGCCATTAAGCTAGTTTACATGTTGCTATTATGGTTTTCTTACTCCAATTAGCTCTTGCTCTCTCCAGATGCAAAATCTATGTCTTTTCAGAGTTCTCAGAACTAAATGAAAATTAGTATCATCAACATAAAACAAAGAAATTATCTCAACTTTAAATATTTAAGCAGCCCTGCAGAGTCATTGACCAGTTGCCTCAAATTAGACTTAAAGTTAACTTCTTATAACTCAAAGCTTGGACCAATTCCATTCCAATTCTGAGTATTAACAATAGTTCCTTATTTTAGCTGGGGGATATCCAATGAATCTACCAAGAAGGAAATCGCACTGCGCAATTCCATTGCCTGCCTGGCAAACTCCATAGATGCTTCCCACTTCCATACAATCATCCCAATAAGATTTCGGACCACCTAAGATTACTTTCTGCATGAACTTGCAGATTCCTTTACAGAACAAATAGCTACAATTTCTTAGAATAAACCTAAACCAAACAAATGTTGCACTTTGGAGCTTATTCTCTGTTCTCATACTATCAAAGGACAGTGCAAACAGGCAGCATACATCTCCACCAGGCAAATAGAGAGGCTGGGCAACACTAGAACATGTTTAATGTTAGTGTGTGAGACTACTTAATGGAATAACCCCTGAAGCTTCTGATTTCCAAATACTAAGTCCTCTTGCTTGTCTTACATGGTAAGTTATTTACCCACAGAAAGAGGAAAATCATGCTATGGATAACAGTAGTATCTAAGCTATCATTATTTAAATCCAAATTCTCAATGAGATTTAATTTTGACACTCACTGCATTCAGAGTTGAACAGCATCCACCACCCCACAGGCTCCTTTGAGTACTGTACATGGGTCAGAGGCAGACAAATATCCCTAGAGTACAAAGTAAAGAACTGCAGTGGCTTAGGCTTCAACAGCTCCTTCACTACTCATTTAAGTAGCTTCTTAGTCACTCTTTAAAACCCCTTAATCCTCCTTCCTTCCCTTTACCATGTAACATAACAAAATGCACTGTTCTGGGTACAGTGCCACAGTCCACATTTCCCCAATTATTGGTCATTCCTCACCCCTAACTGCTTGCTTTCCTTCCATACCTCACATGGCTAAAGCCAAGGACGTTTTCATGCCCTTCATAATGTAGTTCCTTACCTCACACAAATCTCCCTTTCACCAGTACTGATCAATACAACACTAAAGTTGTCACAGCTCATGTATTTGTGCAAACCTGCTGCTGACCTCTTTGCTGTTCCATTCCCCTTTGCTCTAAGAACAGTCCCCTTAAATCAATTATTTATCAGGTCCACAGGGACTTCAGTAATAAGTGCAATAAGATTTGTGGCTTCTGGGCCAAAATGAAATCCCATAATACATAAAAAGTTTTCTGTTCATACCTCATTTTTCAATTTCTTTTGAAGTCCCTACAAAACAGCCAAACTCTTGAGTGAACTAAGATTTAATAGCTCTTTGTCAGCACTTACTGAAATCATCCCATACACAATGAGAAATCCAATGCTAAAGGCAAGAAGATGACATTGCCTTCTCCCCAAATGCAACCTAGCTAAGCCCTCAGATCTTTATTTCCAGCCATCTGGAACACTTCTCTGCTATATCATGATATTCAGCTCCACAAGAATCCCCACCCACACTTTGTTTCTAATGTGTTGTCTCAGATGCTGTGAGTTCATCCCCATGAACAATTTCAGTTATCCATGCTGGACAAAATACTTTGTTTTCGTCTTCAGAATTGTTAGCAGATCTCAACTTTTTTTGCACAGAAAAATGATTCAAGAGATAAACTTCTACACTGGGAATGAGGAGGCTTTTAAAAGATTCAAGATAGCATGCCAGATTCCCCACTGTATTCTTCCATTTCAGCCTGGTTGCAATAGAGAAAAAGAGTCTCAGTGGTGAATTAGAAGTCTTATCCCTACAACACCTATGTGAGAGATGTATTCTTATCAAAGTCTCTTTGGCACTGCTGCACTAGCTTTGAGCAACATTCAGGTGTAAGCTATACCATTAGTCAATGGGTTGTCTACCTTAAATAACCATAAACAGTTCAGCAGCACAGAAAACTAAAGTTCCAATACTGTGTAGTGAAGGAACAAACCTCCCTCAGCTAGATCAAGAGCTTTTATACGTTAAGAATTACAATAGGGAGTCTGGTTGGGGTAGACAAGAACTCACCAAAAAAGCCCTCAAAACACAACCCCCACAGGAATCCCATCCTGATTTTTTTTTCTTGAAACACTGAGCTGCAGTTATCTGAAGAGAAGTACGGGCATGTCAGCTCTAAATTCCAGCAGTACATGAGACCCATACAATAGAAATGCCATGCTTCCTACTATGTCCTCAACACTGGAATGAATCTTATTTTGCTTTACTTTACCTGACAAATATCACTGACCAGGGTGGTCTGAGATTTTTTTTTTTCTTAAATAGCAGCATATGAACAAAGAATACTAAACCATACAAATACTCCATTTTAATCCATGCTTAAAGTGGGCCTTAGACTGGTCATCTGCTCCATTTCCAACTTAATCCTACCGCCCTTCTTCACTCTTAAGAACTACCATCAGCCTAATTTTACTTCTCCATTGGTGTCCATTTTTTTAACAAGCTTTTATTGAAACTTTCTGCCTCTCCCACTTGTTAGGATAACAATAGTTATTAAACAGGTTACCATTTTCTACATAAAAATTTCTTCCTTTGGGAACTGAAAGACATCATCATCATTTGGCAAATCTTTACCACTCCCTGCTTGGAAATCTCAAAGGTTCAGCACAATCTAGTTCACAAATCCTGAAGCCATAACCAGTATATATTAGCACTGAGTTATTCTGTAAACAGAATGGTGTATACTTTGCTAGGGGAAGAAAACATACCACCCAGTGACATACAAGTATCATTTTGACCCCAAGAAAATTCTAAGTTATTGGGAAATTACCAGAAATTACTAAATTATATGAAATAAAAATACGTTAGAATTAGTACTCCAGTGTTACAGCTGCTGCTGGATGTAACCACAAATACAAGCACCTTTTTCCCCCCTCTCCTAAAACCATTATCACTGCTGTTTTGCTGATTCATCACAGGCCTGAATGTGATGTTTCTAGAGCAGGTCCCTTGCAGTAAAGGTTTGTGACACGCGATACAAAGTGCTGCATTTCACTACGCATGTTTAAGTGTGCAGGGGAGAGTTCCACAGGTTCTGGAAATGGAGAGATCCTATAGTGAGGTGTAAAAACCTGGAAGGGAGGTCTCTTACCAAATTCCATAGATCTGATGCACAACACAAGGAAGACCTATTGGTTTAATTCACAGCAAAACGTAGGATTTATCAAAAGATGCTGAAGCTTAATAGATGCTGAAGGCTTAATAGAAGTAGCATTTTGTGCTGACAGTGATGAACCTCCACTGCTCTCAGTACTCTAGGCCTGCTAGAAATAAATTGTTTTCTTCCATCAGTACTCTTCTTTCAGTTAAAATACAAACTTATTTCTCATTGTAACAGTTTGGAATACAGAATACACTGTTTATTACAGAATTAAATCCTCTATTTGTCTACACAAGAGGGAATATGAATGGTTTCTGACAGACTTTAAAATTATAGCTGATTTTAGGCCTAGAGCCCAACAGGGGATGACAGCAGATCAAATAGTTGAGGCTTTTGCAAGAGCAAAGGACAGTGATACAACACTTTCATTAATGTCAATAAAACCACAGACAGCTTTGATTAAGGTCTCAATATAACAAGCAAGGGTTAAGTAATGACAAGCTCCTGAGCTGTGCACATAAAGCATGCCAAAAGTTTTTAAGGAGAAGAGAATCAGTTATTTATCTAACTGGCTATTCAGGGCCAGCTCCAGTGCTCCACCACACCAAGATTTAAGCTATTACTAAAACACAAGATAAACCCTCTTAAGGTCCCAAGCAGTAAGTGATAACAGATCAGTAGAGGTGCTGCAATCAGACATACCAGAGACTGAGTGGGTAATTCATTTGACAGGCTGTTAATTTTTGACTGGCTCCATCAGGTCAAATAAGAGATTAAACACAGTTTATTGATAATTAGTTATACATAAAGCATCAGATACAGCCTGGGTTTAACTGATGTTTTGCCTTAAGTGATTTTGGCTTTTGTTTCAGTCGTAAGTGAAAGATATAATGCCCATCTCCCTTCCCTGCTGATAGAACATCCCCAGTCAATTGTGTGCCTTGCCTGCTACCAGCTTACTTTGGAGTTTGTTCTGGATGTGGAGGAGAATAAATAGACTCTTTTCATAAAGCAGTGATATAGAATATACTCTCTGTTCCATCAACTTGTCCAGGCTCCACTTGTGCTCCCAGCAACAGGAAAACCCAAATGTTCTTCCCACTCCTCAAGGATTAACATTACACAACCTGGAACTTTCTAAGGTCAATGACTTTTAATTAGGGAAACTCATTGGTAGAAGTTCAAATTAAAAGCAAATAAAAACCCCTTTCTGCTGGCTAGAGCATATCTGGAAAGATAATGAAGCCAATGAGATTTCTTTATGATAAAAACAAACTGTTTTGGTGATGTAATTGGGTGGTTTACATTAGCCTTTGCTGTAAAAGCTGGTCTTTTCAGCAGCAGGAATGGCAGTCAGCTCCTTCTGCTACGTAACCTAATCTAAAAACCACCACAATGAGTACTTCTTTTTTAAATGAATCCCCTTTCTGCATTGTGCAGTTTGATCTAGGTTAATTTGTCTGTGGATATCTCCCTTCATATAGGTCACTGTTTTCAGGCTTGTGTTTAAAAGTGAGCTCCTCGCTCACCAGAGAAACCACTCTATTCTTTCAACCATAAAAGAAAAGCAACAATAAAAATCAGCATTAGTAAACCTGCTGCTGAAAGGCATGGATTCTCCTCTGGTTAATGGCAAGTCTGCCTTTCTAACTTCATAGGTGGCAGAGTGGATGTGACAATTGTTTTTTGAAGGGACACAAATAAAACAATTCTAAAATGAAAGCTGAATATTAAAGCTAACAACTTGATTCTTGACCTCCCAGTAATAAAAACATGCCCATGGGATTTCTCTGTCTTCCTTCCTCCCAGGTTTGTGTCAAACAGAATGGGAAAAGTCAGAATCAGTGACCTATGCAAAATGACTACAGCGAGGCCAGGCTGTACCAGCACTGTGAACAGGAGAAAATGCTTTCACCAGCTAAGAGAAGCTGAAATAAGGGTGAGACAGGACTAAACAGGATAGGATTTGTAGCATTAGGCTCCACAACAGGTGTGGCTGGTACAGAGCCATACTGCAACTGAGCTTGTAGCCACACAGAGGGAGAAAGCTGGAATACACACTGCCAGTTACTAGTCCCCAGAAAGGCAGGGAATTGTTGAGCATCCTGTTGACTTATCACAGATTTACTCCTGAAACTTGCTGATTGCAATTTCATAGGATACAACAACATAGGACAACAACAACGTGCTGTGGCTGCCCCATCCTTTCCTGTGCCTTTTTGCAACAAACAAAATATTACAGTACAGTAGACTCAACTAGATGGAAATACATACAAGAATTCATAAGGACCTAATTGGGTTGTACCAGTAATGCTGCATTGGCTAGGGGGAGGGAAAATACATATGACCAAGGGAACAACAAAACCCCCAAAGTAGTAATTTTTCACCAGTCAGTTGGAGAAATGTATTTTAAATGTAAGTGGATTGAGTGATATTAAAGCATAACAAACAATATAACTAGAGAGTGGAACGCATTGTCACAAATATCTCTGAAACGACAGATGTCTCCGAATCCCCCAACTATACCCGGATATCCACTAGTTAGTGAAAAAATGTTAAGGTAAATTCTTGTGCATATTAATAAAGAGATGAGTTTGCAAGCTAAGGACCCAGAAAACATTAACCTGATAAAACCTTAAAGGGTGCAGAGACCCATCACATACAAATCTGCTGAGATTATGATTCAAGGTTTGTTTATTTACAATACAATTTGGGGGCTGCACCAGAAAACAGGTTTACATACTGAACGGGTACCTGATTCTCAGCTCCAAGGTGTCTCTCAAGCTCAGTGTGTTTTCTTTTCAGTACCAGTGTTGCAATAGCATGCTTGGTGTATACATTTCCAGCCCAATGCTGTTTCTAGGAGAAAGTGGGGTAATTTTGCCCCTTAGCAGTTCTGTAATTTCAATTTTAATCTTACAAAATACACTCTTTCAGTTTAACAAATCATCTCTAAATTGCCAATCAAATCACTCCAAGAAACGAGACTCTTCATCTCACAGACTTGCAGGAAGTCATTTACCAATTAAAGCCAAAAAGGGTCACAAGAATAAATTGAGATATGCTTCCTGGAATGAATTTCTTCAATGTTTGCAAAATCAAGCAAAAAACCAAACAGCCAGTCATTGTTGTCCATTGAACCTCCCATAAAAACAGTACACAAATGCCCCTTGTTTAAATGGCATAACCAAGGCTACAAACCAAGTGCTCTAAGATCAGAAAAAGACAGAAGTAAACTGGCCTAAGCAACCATAATTCAGCCCTATTGTTTGGCTGCACTACACTACAGCCTTACATATGCTATTTTAACAGACTAACTCAGCACATATATTGCCAGGTGCTCTACTTCTGAGCAGCTATTCAAGTCTGTTAACTAGCACTGAACACCAAATGAGATCCCCCAGACTTAGTCTGCTTTTCTGTTTCATGCTATGTATCACACCTGACATCCAAGCACATGTTTTGTTTGCAATGATGCCTTAGTGTTGTAGTAAACCAGGCTTCAGAATTACTCATGTGGAAACAGAAGGAAACTGAAACACCTTGTCCAGTATTCTACTAAAACACATGGAAAAAGATGCTCACATCTGAGTTTTAAGTTACCCTCACTACTTCTCCTCCTGCAATACCTACATAAAACAGCTTCCTTCACTAGCCAGCAAAGTGGTCCCAATACATTCCCCTCTGGTAAGCACTCTGCCTCAATCTGTTTGCCCAGACATTTCCAGGTTTCCTATTCCACTGCCAAATCTGCACAGCAGATGCCTAGGGAAGAACATAACGTGGGTACCAGATATCAACATGTCAATTCTGCTGCAGTTTTCCCAAATTGTGTTTGTCAGAAAAGCTTTGGTTTATGCATTTCTTGATTCTCATCAACACCTTGTATACACAAAAACTGTTAGCTGAAAATCAGTCATTTAAAGCTAAATTTCCATACAGAAATGAGTACTATCCAGACTAACAGTTAAGGAGTGTCATCCTGCTGTACCACAGCCAAGCCCAGCTCTGCAGGCACTACCTGTGATTAGAGAAAAGGACATAGCCAAGACCCTGCAACAGCAGCCAATCGCTGGCCATTTGGGTTACCACTGGAGCTCATTAAAACAGCCTTGAGGAGACTAAATTCAGCACCTCCAGCTTTGTCTAAGGAAAGTATAAAGATGACTCAAAGCCATTTTTCTGAGCTACATAGTACATTCCTCCAGCCACTACTGAAAACTTGCCCTGTGTGACATACACACAATTGCAAAGATCATGGAACAGTCTGGGTTGGAAAGGACCTTTCAAAGGTCACCTAGTCCAACCCCCCTACCATGAGCAGGGACATCTTCAATTAGATCAGATTGCTCAGACCTACATCCAGCCTTGCAGCATTCCAGCACTTTCACTTTTCATTCCTATGCATCACTATATTTCTATGCCCAGGCTACAGCTGTAAGTTTGACAAACACCTGTTATCAGAGAAAATAAGAGTTTGATGGAGCATTCCTGATCATGATGATTTCTCTATAGCTCAACAGGCTCAAAATAAAGGGTCAATGTTTCAGAGAGATTGATTTGCCAGAACATCAAGTTTTTATCTAAGAAAACTGACAGCCTTTCATGTACTTATACAGGTGCACTTTATAGGTTATAACACATGACATTACCAATGTATTCTGCCCTTTGAAAGAACTCTTCCTTTTTACAACTGAATATTCACTGCTGAGCTGTCTTTGCTTGTAAAAGACTGTCAGGTTCAAACATAGAATCAGATGATCCAAACCTTCCTGTCTCTGGTGAATGCAAATCTTAAAATATTGAAGTTGCCAGAAGGGTAATGAAGATGCTTACTCTGTATTTGCAGACTTTCATCTCTATTGCACAACATTGCACAAGCTGCAGGATTTGCCCCCATGCACACAGGCTAGTTCTTTTTGATCCTAAAGAGAGGCTTGGCAACCTTCCTATTTATTATGCCAGTTCTTGTGTCACAGCATTAATTTATCTTTCAATGTTTAACAGCAATAATCAATGCACAGAGCTGAGAAAGTGTTGCAAATTATGCCTAGTGACAAAACTCCCAGCCTGATTATTCCTCAGCGCTCACAGGCAGTTGAAGGTTCCAAGAATAACAATGCTCTGTCAATGAAAGTACTGAAGGAAAAGCTATGCAATATGGATTAGGTGAGAGCAGTTCCACAAAGTTCCCAACACACTGGTGAAATCTTAGGGAAGATTTTCTGTGTATGTAAATACATATTCCAGGTGCAGGCAGCAGACCACTCCCTACTTCATCTTCGTATTCCCTGACAGAAGTGAGGCATAATTTATAACAGCTATTCCCCTGTAAAATTACATTGGAAACTCTGGTATTACCTGGATGCAGATAGATGAGACCAAGCCTGCACTGAGCGAGCCCTGGTCTCAGCAGAAATCTGCTGCTCATTGACTCAGCATGAAAAGCACAGCTTTGCTACACGGTCCAATTTTCAAGTGTGCCCAGCATGAGCCTTTTCACTGGCACACCACAAGCTTCATTAATCCACCATTACCACCTGAAAAGAAGTTTGAAAGATGGAGAGTTCTCTGCAATGTTTTTCTTTCAGCTATTTTCCCCCACAGCATTACGTACAGCTCCTTTCATTAGGCCCAGGGATGACTTACACACATTTTTACTTGCAGCAGTCAATATTGGCGCACAATAATACATTTAGGAACTCTATAAAATGAGACAAGAATAAGATATCTTGAGCTAAAGTGCTTGCAAATGTTTTGATTTTGCAATAACTACACTAATTAATGTAAACAGGCTGGTAAATAAACTTTTAGAACACTTCAACAGTAAGAGTCATTAAAGATAGCTGAAGTACTCAGTAAGATGTAGAAGCTTATTAAGGCATTGCTGTAGTTTATCTGAAGCTCCTTAAGCCTTTAAATTCTTACTTATTACAGAGGATAAGTGTGCCACAAATTATATATGTTTAGGGAAAAATTAATTACAGTTGCCAATGGCTTCTCACACATAAACCCATTTAACATTTCAATAAACATCCAGAAATTTGTTGGAACAATTGCAAACATTCATTTTATCACAGCTAATGCTGGCTTGCTTGTAAAGACGCAAGGTATTTTGGGGTTTATGGCAGTCTGCACTCAGACCCATTAATCTGTGTTTCCCCATAACAACTGTGTGTTCTATTTTCCATAATTCACACTATCGTTAAGTATTTATTGGCTGGTATTCTTTCTTGCTTTGAAGACCCACAGCACCACCACAGAAGAGTAACAAGGAGCAAGACAGAAGAGTCAAGATGCACAAGAAAACACGCAAGAAATACATCTCACATAAAATGAATGTCTTCAAGGAGTTCTGTTTGTCAGACACCAGCCTATAAAGCTGTACTGCAGTCCTATGGTGAAGGCTGCACCTTCATAGCTGCTCTTTTTCCTAGACATGCAGCATTCTTGCAAGTCTTTGTCACCACATACTATGTATGCTGTTTCAACAAGAGCAAACTTATTTAGCAATGCAGTAATGAAAAAGCACTGACTTCAAAGGAATTCTCAGTTTCAAACTGTCCTAACTACTAAACCTAAAACTGTAATAGAAAAATAATGCTAATTACTCCTTAGAAGTGTCACACATACCTAAGCATTTCTTTGAAAGTTAAAAAAAATCAATTTATAAAGCAATCCACATAAAAATATTGTTATCAATACATACATAGTACCAATCAATATACCCATGGGAATGCTTGCAGGAAATTAGTTTAAACTGCAACACAACAGATGGTCTTTTTGCTATGAATTACTGTAATTACTGCTGTAAATGGTAGAAATGGGGTTGAGTCAGGAAACCATGATGCAGCCTCAGAACTGAACTTTGACATAACTGGAACAGATTAAAGCTTGGATGCTAAATCAAGGCCATCTGTAGCCATAGTATACCTGAAGAAAACCATAAGTATTAGCCAGCCAAACAACAACAGCATTAAAACAACAAAGAAAATCCATAGAAGCATTCAAGCTTTCTTGCAACTTTTCTATTACTACCTATATTTGACTTGGAGTAGGAAGAACAGCAAAGGACACTGATACATCAGCATGCTAACAGCAGCGGTCCATTCTCCTGGGACCATTCCAGTAGCAAAGAATCGATATAGTGCCAGTCTGTATGAAGGGAATATGACGGGGGAATCTCCAGTGACTTGTTCAGCCCTTGCTCACAGAACAGTCCTGGGGCCTTGAGCAGTCAGACTACATCAGTGTAGCTCTGGGGCTACTCTAACACTCACCAGGGAGCAAAGCAGAAATCAGGTAGCAGGCAGGAGACCAAAGATACAAAGCCCTGCTGACTGCAAAGACATTCAATCTTCATTTGCTATGGGATGGGACACAGGCTTTCAAGCCCAGTCCTCAGCAATAGCACAGAACTAGTCCTGTTAAGAAGTGGAATCATGACACCCATAAGAGGATTAACGAGCCTAAGAAAAATTGAACAGTCCATCATTAAGTACTATAATAGCAGTTTCAGAAATGCACACAGCAATAACATGACGAGCCAATGCTCCATGCCATCCCTGTGTTTCTAAAATACCACCAAGGGAGACGCATGTAAGTAGTGCTCAGTAGCAAGATCCTGTGTTCAGACATTGTTGGGGATTTTTTTTGCTATTGTAGTTACAACGTGTTTGGGGTGAAATTAAAGAAATCTACAGCTGTCAGACAATGCAGCTTGAAGTGAACAGATTTTACTAATTCATACTTTGGATACTACTTCTGCAATATTAGATTACTTTCATAACTGGTGATTTATCAATGGGAATTGCATTTTTTGGTTTGTGGGGGTTTTTTGTGTTTTCTTTAATGCCACCCATTTGTCCTTTAAATAAGGCAGTCCGAGTAATACAGAAAACTAACAAAATATGAAGACCATCCAGTCTGTCCTTACAGCATTCCAAATACTTCTCTGTTGTTAGTCATTAAACTCATGCCCAAAGCCTGTGAAAGAATTGGGCAGAATTTCTACTAAAACATCTCAAAGAAAATCTCCAATTTACCAAAATAAAACTTGTTGGAAATTGGGGAAAGACACAACCACGATCCTCTGTGCTAAAAACAATGAGCACGCACGTGGAACGGTTCGCAGAAGAAACAACATTCCCATTTTTCAGTGTTCACCATTTGAGCCCTGCTCTGTTGTATTGATTTTATGTTGCAACAATTTAAAACAAATAGCCTAAAAGGCAATGGTTGCAAAATAATGGTCACTCTGGAATAGACTTGCAGTATGGAACTGAATGCAAAACTATTGACCAGATCTCAGTATGAGGGGATGTAGCTGCACTGACAGGAAGGGGCTAGGTCTTTTGCACTAGGAGGCAGATATTCACTAACCTGAACACCACAGAGAAGCTCTTAGAAACTTTTAAGACAGCTAGTAATGGAAAATCCACCCACAGTTGCTGTGTTCCTCCATTCAGATATACATGCTATATATACATAAACACGAGCATTATGTAGGGATGCACTATTTCTCAAACAACAGTCAAAATAACTTTGACTAGATGTCCTGCCCTTGGTAAATGCAGTAAGACACATCACCAGCCTGGTATAGGTTAGCATCTCCGGACACATCCATGTCCCTCCTGAACTCTTCTTATGCACTCAGCATATCTATGCTGCTAACATTCGTTTCATTAAGGTGAAAGTCATTACAGATTTGCATGCTTTGCTCTTTACCTTTATTCAGAATTCTAACTGCTAATATGAGGTGCCAAACCACCACTAATTGAAAATTGATTCTAGATTCAATTAAATGCAAGCCCAGGAGCTAAGCATACATGTAGGAGCCTCATCAGCTGACTCACCCCTCTGCAAGCATACATACTGAATTTCACTTGCATAATCAGTACCTATACCAGCAACACTGGCAGCTATAGATGATATCTAAAGAATATATATGCAACTCAAACCAGCATTTAATTGCAAAGGAACAAAATACACACTTATTTAATCTTATATATAGGTGCTACCTAACATTGTGACAGCACAAGGTGATGGCCAAGCAGTGCTAGACCTGGAAGGCAACTCATACTGCAGCTTTAACAGACCTGCTGCTGGACTCCAGAGCCTTTTTTGTTTAGTCCTTGTGCAAGACTTAGAAAAGTCATAGTTGTTTTAATACTTGTTTCAATAGTAAGTTTCAGAAAACCTTATGGTAAAACTGCAGAATTTTGTTTTATGTCAGATTTCTGTAGTCTGTTTTATGATCCAAACCAGCAATTCCTTAGTCTTTCTTTCTCCTAATGGTACTACAAAAATCAGGCAAACCCATGAAGAATTCCATAACAAAAATGATGACAAAGGATACAGCTGTATTATTTTGAAATACCTAAAACTGCATTTCAAAATAAAAATATTTCAAAATAAAAAAATATTTTAAGTGAAAATACTTAAAATAGTTTGCATAAGGCTTTTCAATCTGTACAGACATGGGCTCTCACATTAGACTAAGTCTAATATGGATTATATTCCGATATGAGCAGATTAAGGACCAAGGATGATATGTCTTTCTGTGTAAAAACTACTGGCCTGAAAAGCATTACAGCACCTGGGCAAGACCATCCAAAGCAATTCACTCTGCCCACAGACTTGTGCAGCAAAGTACACTCTGTAGTGAACATTCCAGGAGGGAAAACTTGATCAAATCAGAATCATATACAAAGTGTAAACAGTTTAGTCAGTACCTTGGCAGCAAGAGCTGGTGGCATGCTCTACAAACATGAGAATGGGAATATATAATCAATGACATGCAACACTACCCAAAACAGAGGAAAAGCTGCAATTCATACTTTGGCAGTATGCATCAGTCTGGGTTTATTGCTATCAGGGGTTTTCCACACACTTCAGATCATAAAACTTTTCACCTTAGAAGCCTAAGAGCCTTCTCTGAATGTGTTTAATCACCAGACACTGATCTGTTTTCTGTATAAGGAAGAATGCAGTCCACTTCTTAATGAAACTGTACAATGCCATTGTATATGCTCTTTGATAAAACTCCACACGCCTTAATTATATATTGTCACATCAGCAGCACTAGAGTAGCTCTATTGTGAAGAAATAAGTGTGGCTTATGGCCTGAGGCAAGCCATTGAAAATGCCATAGTATTCTTTATTCCTTAACATGTGGAACAGTTAACCTAAGGCACTCCCTTAAACACAGCTGGGAAGCTGCTCTGCTCCAAGAAATGAAGATAAGTATACTCATGAAGTAGCAAATACTGGGAAGCTAACTACAGCAAAGTGTAATCAAGTCATTGTCACACTGCTCTGCCTCATGCCAGCATCTTGTCATTTATAAATTAAAGCACTGTAAGGATGGCAAAAGGCTTATTACTAGATGAAGTCAGAAGTCCTGCATTTGATTCTAGGTAGTAATTACATGAACCAACTCTAGACAGCACATGCAGTCAGTGGAGAGCCACAGGGAAGTTTTGGGCACTCATATTAGAGGGCAATTCAGACCAGGATGCTGAGTGAATCTCATTTTCTGAAATCTGAAGGCAAACTACACTTAACTTCAGCACTTGAATTAATCCCATCCTGAAGCAGATTTCTTTACTTGTACTCATATTTCAGTTACTAGAGATACTTTGGAAAATTAAAAAATAGTAACAGAAAGGAGACTGACCTCTTCAGAAAATCCCAGCCTAAATCTCTGCTTTTCTCTGGCTGCCACTTTTGGTTAAATCTTTTATCCACACTTTGTCTTGTGTGCCAGCAATATTACATGGAAACTAAGCCTGTATTCCATCATACATTTGTGCAGTGTCTAACGCAACAGGTAGCAAGAGCTAAAGGCCTCTCAGTACTATTACAAAAAACAAAGTTGGAGGGGCAGTAAAGTTGATCAGGTATGCATATAAGAATTATAACCAACATAGCTAAGCCACACCGTAAAAACAACAGGCAACAAGCAAAAGAAAAACATAAACACATAGCATTAAAGATATACACGTAATAGATTCTGTAATCAATAAATCCACTGTGCTTTTTTCTTACTGGAAACACAGATCCTGTTCCACAGCAATGAACAGACTTTGCTCTGTCACAGCACTGGCATCAGTGGGTTTGCAACTTATTTTGGTCTAATGGAAGAATTGCCATACATCCATCCATACAGTTTTAACCACTTTTCTACTGTAAAGCTATCCCTCACCCATATTCAAGTCAAATGCAATTCACATTTTCCAGAACAGGAGTGTATTAATACCTGTGTGGTCTCTTTTGCTGTGTTCATTTGCCTTATTACCAGAATCAACAATAGAATGGACTGGCCACAGTTCCTTAAGTAGTTTGCAGTTTTAAGCTGGATGCCTCACTAAGCAGAGAGGCTCTGCATTGAAGTCCAATCTGGGATATTGCTGCTTTAAAGCACACATGCATCAGAAATCAATGACTGTTTGTTCAGAAACAGGGTAAATGAGAGAACACCACGTTTACAAACAGCAGGTGAGGCATTCCATTTGAAAAGCAATTGGATTGTCTGCTGCCTGCCTTCAAAGTGCTCATAACCACACTGCACATGCAGGGAGGAAGTAGTTTGGGGTTTTTTTTCTTTAAAACTCAGGAGCCAGAGCAAGTCCGTCAGTCTGAACATTTTGAGGCATTGAGTAATGCATTCCCTGCTGAACAGCACCATTGATTTTACCCAAGAACTTATCTGTAACACTTATTTATGAATTACGGGACTACACTGATGCCCAGCCCTGAATGCTGTTCCATGCATACAGACAAAGACAAATAACCCTAAGCTGGACTCCACACAAGAGCCACATGCTCAGTTCCCAAAGCTAAATCCATGATTTTGCATTTAAAGCTTGTGGGTTTGGTTTTTATTGTTCGGTTGTTTTATTCCTAAAAAAAGGCAAAACCCCACAAAATACCAAATGAGGTATTAGAAGAATAATTTAAAACCAAACAGGTATTACAGTCAAATGAACTCAATCACTACCAACAAGCCAGAGCTTGTAGGGGCAGAGGCTGGGCCATTCTGTCTGTCAGCACAACTGGAATCCCTCCATTTTATGAAAAAGCATCGTGTGGACACATGTTTTCCATAAGAGCTTCCAGACTTAGAAAGTCTTACTAAATTCCACTCAAAATGATCAAACACTGATAAAACTCATCTCTTTATAGACTTTTATAACTCAGATCATGTTTCAAAACACCTCTGCTCTCTAGCCAAATCCATTCTAATTGTTTCCTTCCATTATATTCAGAATCAATCAAGCCAAATTTCCCACTACAGCCTGTAGTTCATATTCCAGTCTAGTCATTCATTGACACAAGCTGCAGCACTCCTCCTGATTTCAGTGATACAGGGAATTATTTACAGAGGCTTCAGTTCTGTGAAGACTTATGAACACGCCTCATGTTATGAACGATGACTCTTGCCCTGCATTACTGCATTTACTCAGAAATTATTAATGGCTTGTGAACATTGGAACAGTTCCAACATGTGGTCTCAACTACTCAGACCTGATGTTGGTCCATGCATCAGTTCATAACGCACTGCAACACAGACTGAAATGTCTGCTCGAAGGCTTTTCTTCTCTTTGATGACTCCTTCAGTGTTAAGATTACTTTGATATCTTGCAACTATCACAATAAGGAAGCACCTTATTATCACACCACTGCTCTGTGCCCAAGGGAAACTTAGGCTGGTGAGGCTCTTATAACAAACTCTCTCAAATACACTCCCACAAATTAAATTGTTTAAAAGGAACAGCACCTATTTGCAGCATTCATTTTAAGGTGGTACTTTAGTATTGCTATTAAGCATCATGCACCTACACTGGCAAAAAACAAGCAAAAGAAAAAGTAATATAACAGTTCCAAGATGTGATGTGAAGAAACACCATCCCAGAGGAGAATGCGCCAAACAAGTGTGGGTCTTTGCCAGCACAGGAATCCAGAAGACAACCCACAGAATGGTAGAAAAGGCTTTAAGATTGTACCACTACTGATGTATCTACCATCAGTGATGGATTATTTCAAGACAGATCATATCTGAATGGCAGTGAACAAATAACCTCACATAAAAGAAAGCAAAACCCAAAAATGAACAGGACCACACAGAATAAGTTTGCGATACACCACCTGGTCCTCTGAACAAGGTTCACTTTCCCCCCCATGTCAGGAGAAGAACATGCCAGTTTGCTGACCATATCAGTCCACTCTGTCTGCCTGACAAATAAACCTGGGTGAGGGGTCAGTTGTTTGGTTTTTATTTCAGGTTGTTGCCTTTGTTTTCTAGGACACCAGCTTGCCAATAGCTATTTCCTTTTCTATGGTGAGTTATCCTGTAAAAGCACAAGACTAAACTAGGAGAGATGAACAATAGAACTGGATTCACCTCTGTTACCCTCAAGAACACTGTGATAAGGACAGCTTTAGAGGTGAGGAAAGGCAAAGTCAATTTGACACCAAGAATCAACTGTGACAAGAAAGATAATAAGATTTAAATGTACACAAAGCCTTTAAGCACCTTCTATGACTTATGTGTAAAGAGGCTGATGAAGCTTTGCATGCTCCACAGCCTGCTACTTTCACATCCAGCAATCCAGCCAACTCCATACTGGTAGATAGCAATCTGCCAAAGGTGAATAATCTTAAAACAGAAACTATTTTAGATGAAGTGATTCATTCATCCTGCTCTCAAATTGTGGTATTAAAGGAACTCAGTCTGATGCTGACACCACTAACATTTGGGCACACTTGCACTTGTAAAACCCAGGAGATGAAACCAGAAGAGGAAAGGTTTGGAGTGCCATGTGAGAACTCAGAAAAAAACCCCAAGCATCATCAATATGGTAGATAGCAAAGGATAAAAACTGAAGTGGGGGAAGAATGCATTTATTCATTCATTTGATTTTCTATGTTAAGGTATTCAGACTAAACTCATTGTTAGTATCCGTGTCTCTCCTCTGTTGTACTTCAGAACCAAAGCCTGGCAAAGGACTGGGCCAGGGTTGAAAAGGTAATTAAACCTTCAGTTACTACAATGTAAATGTTTGTTATCACTGAAGGGACCTGCTTATCCACATCTTTAGACATTTAACCTTTCAGGAATAGTTAGCACCATTTCACAGCTTCATGTTACAGTTGTGGAGAAGTAACTACATTAAAACATTGAGATGATCATAATTCCACTACATACAGCAGTGCTGAATGCCATGAAAAGTAATCAGTCTCAAAAGAATCACACCTATTCAGCTCCAATTTAACTAATCTGAATCCATTGTTTGATATAGAAGAGTGAATAAGGATGCCAACTCTTTCTTGCTTTCAGAAACCAACCAGATGTGTATTTCTGAACAGATCTGACAAGGTACAGTGCAGCATCTGTTCAGAAGCACTCACCAGTAGAGACAGAAGAAGGTGTCAAAAAGTGGAAAGTTGAAAGTCAGGAAAGATATAAATGCAGGACCACTGATTGGTACAGGCTGGGATTAGGTAAATGCTGGCTGCTGAAGGTGATGAAGCAGTCTTGAGCAAGGAAGCAACCACAGAGAATTCTCTGTACAGCAGCAAAAGGGAAGAGCAAGTCAACTGCAGAAAGCCTTTGCACCGACATTTCCACTCCCCCTGCCCTCCCTATCAGCCTCAGCAGAAACCTGCTTCTCTCCAAAAACCAGCTGGGAAGTGGTAACAAATAAGTATAGTGTTATTGCAGAGCTAATGATCCCCCAGCAAGAGCAAACAGAAGAGCAAAGTGAACTTAAAGTGGGCTTTCTGAAAAAGCAGAGCTGTACAGCACAGGAGGGTATTAGCTCTTTCTGAAAAACGGGAAACGCAAGGAATTCATGGCACTATCACAGTAACGAGGACAATGAATGCTCTTAGTGCTGAAGGTAATGAAAGCTGCCTAGCATTTATCATTTCCTGAAGACACGCATTAAGTAATGCGATACAATACCATGTAATAAAGAACAGTAATTTTAGCCCAGGTTCCTTAAGAAAACAAGGCTTATGGGATCACAATGCTAGTCTTCTGCCTGGCTTTTGAACCTGGCCAACCATAATTACATATGACAAAGCAGCAGAGGTGTTACATTCCTAACAGCTTCATGAAAAACAGCAGCTGGAGACAGATGAGGCACACTAGAAGAAAGGGAGGGATGCTTCACCTACCCAGCAGCTTCACACTGTACATCTGACCCACCACCTGGCTTTAAGACTGGTGTGAGTACAGGGAACAAGAGGTAAGTCAAGAGGAAACTAAGCTCTATAAGCTCTGCTGTTCAAGGAACAGTACGTATTCAAGACTTTTGTTAACACACACGCAGCACATGGCACTGTTTATTCTCTCTGGAAAGAGATAGTTTAAAATGAAAGAGTAGTTTAAAGAGTAGCTTAAAAATTAAACAGAAGTGAGTAGAAGGCAGAATTACAAGCCTTGCAATGCACATTCTCTGCATCATTATTGGAGTGATTGAAAATAAACAGCTTAAGGGACACACTGGTCTTCCTGTGATGATCTAGATGGGCAACAGGTAGAACTATAGGTCATGTCTGCAGTGCACCACAGATTAATACAAGGAGTAACCCACTAAAAATAGAAGGCAAGCCTTTGTGAAATTATTTGTATCGGAGATTGTTTTCCTTTTAATAACAGTACCACAGCTGTCAAACTGTTTCCTCCTCATACAGAGGACCTTGTGTTTCAAACTGCTAACAGAAGTCTCTAACACACCTTTGCTTTTAAACTAACATCCTTGTGTAGCTACATCTTGGCATGAGCTCTCATATGCTCAGATTTATAGAAGGCATTAAAGGCAATCAGTCACATAACTNAATAACAGTACCACAGCTGTCAAACTCATCCTTCTGTTTCCTCCTCATACAGAGGACCTTGTGTTTCAAACTGCTAACAGAAGTCTCTAACACACCTTTGCTTTTAAACTAACATCCTTGTGTAGCTACATCTTGGCATGAGCTCTCATATGCTCAGATTTATAGAAGGCATTAAAGGCAATCAGTCACATAACTGCGCTCAAGCACATAAAAAGCTCAGTGACAGAGAAATGTTTTTTAACAGGATAAGAGGAACAAGACAATTTAAATAAACTAAGCAAAAAGTTGGAGTACTTAAACACCCCTCAGTACTAAAACTATTTACTTTATCTGAAAACAAAATAACATTTGGCAAATTATTCAACTTCTTCAGTGGATGCCTCAGATAATTGCCCTGTGGTCCCTGTATGGCACAGAAAGCTGTGTACACAGCAGAGTATGCCAAATTGCAATAAGCTCAGTTCTGTAAAAATAGAACAAATTCCCAATTTTCAAGAAGGAAATGTACTATCCAAAATACGGCTCAAAAGGATATAATAGCTGATGCTAAGAAAGCTGCATGCCCTAATGTACTTATTTCCCTGAGTAGTGCTCTCATACCCATGATGCAAAATTTGATTTTAACCTATACCTACCTTCTGCGGAAGTAATGTACTCTGATCATTTACTTAGAGCAGCCTGGCACCATTCATTTCCCCATTTAATTTACAGGTGAAAAGTGTGTCAACATGGGCTTACCTGGAACACAACTCACACAGAACTCGAATGTTCCAAGACAGCTTTTCACCAATACCTAGTGAGGGCTTCACAAGTCTGTTTTGTCCTTTATATAATTTACTCAGCTGGGATCAGACAAGCATTTTGCATGGAATGCTGAAGAAAGGTAGCTCTGCTAGAACACAGCCCTTCTGTTCTCTTCACTTTTCAAGCCATTTAAAACCTGTGAGGGATGTGTAAGAAGTAGGCAGGAAAAGCACATGACTTGCCAAATATTATACACGAAGCCTGAGATATAACTGGGGTCTTTAGAGTTCCTACCTATTAACATGACTGCATTGCCCTTTTACACCAAGCTGCAGGTGTAGCTTCAGTGTCTCTGTAGATTTATTCCTGAATATGAGAACCAACAGGCACAGGAGAGAAAGGCAAAGCTAACCTCAAGTACACAAGGCAAGAAACAGGCTTGAGTGTGTTTTTTGAGCAGCAAAATCTAGTGTAGCAGTTGGACAGGTTCTGTATGCCACCAACAGGACAGCAGAAATTGATTGTTTCTCTGATGTACAGATATAAACAGGATCTTTTGTTAGATAACAAGATTCAAGTATAGCTGTTGGTCCCCAACTCTGGAGCACCATCCACCTGCACTGCAGGCTCCCCATGATCCAAAAGAAGTTGCTTTTTAAGCTAAGAGTACAGCTCTTCTGATCTGTGAGCATGACTGACCTTCCTAGGCAGTCTTACTGCACATGCTGCCCCTCATCACAGACCACATAGGGGCTCCTGAACCCTGAATCAAGCCAGGAGAGAGCAGGTACTCACACAATCACTATTCCAGCAGCTCACCACACTCAGTGTAACCTGCTCTGTAGGTTAATTGCACTGAATAATGTCCTACAATAGAAAATAAAACTTGGATTTCCCAAACCATTCAAGACATTTAAGTGTTGGTAATTCCTATTTAAATTAATGGGAACTGTGCAACTTAATCCTCATGAGATCACACCAAGAATCGCAAAAGAAATCAATAAAATCAAAATGCTCTTTCTGCAAAGTGTGAACAATTCTAAATGACCAAACCAGTGAGAAGCTGTTCATAGTATATTCTGCATTTTTCATGCACCATACATTACCTTCCTGTAAGTACAACCAACCCCTTTCCCAGCAGCACACACCTAACTTCAAAAGAGGAAGTTTGTCACACTCTCTAACAGAAGAGCCAAGAAGCCTCCTCCACCTAATTACTGCGTGTAACTGCAGTTACATGTTAAAATAACCCAGCATGGTAGGAGCTTAACTGGATGTCTTGAATCTCTACAGGGGAAAAAGAAAACTAAAGGAAAACTGATCACTTTCCTGTCTCATCTTGAGGTCACCAAGGAGTAAGACAAGGACAAAGCTCACCACCCAAAAAACTAAACAGATGAAGTTCCTCCCTAGACCCTGAACAAGAGACTCAAGAGGAAGTGATTTTGATAACACAGTTTCCTCACGTAGGCAGCAAGTCTGTAACGCTTGTGTCACTGCCTAATTTCACACAAGTGCATGAAGATAAAGCACTCTGGGGATTGGCAGTTGGGGGTAAAGGTGAGAAGGGAGATGGGCAGCACTCAAGAGGCAGTACCAGACTTCACAGACAGGCTGCTTTGGGTTTCCAGCCTAGTGTGCATGGGGGGACCCCTTACAGACAGTGAATGAATGCTGTGAATGAAAAAACAAGTGTGAGAGGGCTCAATGCAGTCCTAACTTCAATCAATGCAAAGCTTAGGGTAGAAGCATGAAGCCTGGCATTTCGGTTAGACATCAGTCACTACAGGAGCTTCTTGCAACAACAGACATCCACAGAACTGCTAAACTAAGTGGGGTCTTCAATACCACACTTCTCCAATTGTTCTGGCAGCTCAGCTTTGCAGAAAACCTTAATGTGATGAAGAAAAATGGACTTCACGTAGCTTTAAAAAGATAGAGCACCATTATTCAATGTACATGGAAGTAACTGCACCATTATGTAGTGTTCATGAACATGTTTTAGATGCTAAAGAAGCTAAAGAGACTCCTTTGGCTGCAATACGCTGACTTTAAATATACTTGTTGTGAAGCACACAGAGGTCTTAACACATCATACTGGCCATAAAATACCAAGGGAACTGCATCAGCTGTAACTGTTTTGCTCTCCCAGAAATGCAAACTGCTACTTAATCTAAAGACAGATGAGAAGCAGTATAGATTAACGATGCAGAACTAATTAAAGAGGTAAATAATTGTGGTGATGTACCCTGAGCTAGAGAGACAGCAAATAATGCAGCAGGAAATAAGAAAAAATATGGGGGTTTGATTAATTAAACTCCATTTCTAAAGGTAGGTAAGACTATAAAATGCCAAATATTATATTAATGCAGAGTAGAATTATTAGAAAAATAAATTATAGTATCATATAAATTAGATTAAGAGTTTGTTGTCTGTATCCAGTACTGTGGTATTTAATTCTTACCACTTACTTTTGGAGGGGGAAAAGAAGTTGCCCATGACTAATGAGAAGACTTCAATTATGCCCCACAGAAATGGGGTATCTGCCTTGAAGAAGGCAACTCAGTAGAATCTGTATTCAGGGAATGGTTCCCCCAATCAGGGGAAGGATAGAAGAACCTCAAATCTCCTGTCCCCTGGCCCCATACACACAGACAAAAGCAGAGGAAACCAAAGATCTTTACTACCAAGTCCCCTTTGCACACAGCTAAACAGGATTGGCCAGCCACTATAAAAGCAGGAATTTTCCTATCCTACAGCAGAGCACCCAATAGTATAACTCAAGAACATTAGTCTGTTGGCTAGAAATTTACTAATTTACCATTACATTAACTTTAGTTCTTACCATTATATCAATCCCAATTCAACAGCATTACCATAGCTACACTATTACATTTTAGCCTTGAAGGTGTCTTATCAAGATATCTGGTATCAAAACAGTCCCAGTATTCATTCTATGTATGTTCCAGACAAATAACCTAGCTATCACTTCTACTTTATTAACATAAGACCATGACCTCTATTCCTTAATTAACACAGAACCACAATACCATCTTCTGCATCAAAAGCAAGCTATTGTGCATCACCTTTCCCATAGTCCAATTCCCAATACAAACAGCAAAGCTCCTAATTAGCTGCCCATCTTAGGAAGATGGTTTCCTTCAGTTCCCTTTCCTGTATAACTAAGAACCATGTTTTCTCCAGGACCATTAAAATCATAACAACATCCACACCATGGAGAAAAAATTTAACAGATCTTTGTCAAAGAGATGTGCTTTAAAAGTTATTTTAAAGTAATGAATACCTTTCAAAGGACCCTAACAAGGGTCTATAATCCCAACTGAGGCACCAGTCAAATGCATAAAGACATCTTAACTTATGTAACATAACCAAGATGAGGCAAACTCTCTGAAAGCCAAGGAGACTTTGGTGATTTGATCCCATTCAATTAAACCTCTGATTTTACACAGCTCAAGCCAAAAATTAGTATGAGCACTTATCTTGTGGTAAGGCCCCCTTTTCACACTGGATGCCATGGCAATACAGAACAGGCTGCACTTCACCCTTTTTTCTGAGTATGACTTAGAAAGCACCAGTAAGGAATACACTAAAATATACAGTTTAAAATTGTCATCACAACCAAAACTAACATCCTTGGCTTCATGATGAAGTATTCCACTAGTTTCCAGCCTTTTTAACAAACCTTTCCCTTCAGGATTCTTGCCTTTGTATTCCTGTTGCTCTTCACTTGACATATTTCTCTGCTGTTTTTCATCTCCTTGTGACTGTGAATCAGAATGTTCATTATCTGATGATTAAGTTGATAAACACTGATTCATTCTCTCTTACTTCATTAAGCTGGTCTGGTTTGCTCCTGATTTATTGCATGTCTGCCTGACAATCCACCTGCATCTTCTGGTCTCGGGCTTTTAAAAGCGCTTTACAAGAGTGCTGTATCTTGTGTTTGAGTTTTGCAGTTGAAATATGCCTTCAGTGTGGGCTGTGTGACATGACTTTTAAACAGGACTAGAACAATTCGTCCTCATTTGAGGAGAGTCTTAGGATCTCAATGAGCTAGTGTTGACATAACACATTATGAGAAAAGGGGTTTAAAAATACTTTGTAGGGATGTGGAAGATTCAAGTTTCAGCAAGTCCTACCTTCACATTAATGATCCAGATACATGCCTTGGATGAAAAAATCAGGGGGAAAAAAATACTTGGAAGAATGACTGGAACAAGATTTGCCTGAAACTGGTAATCAAACCCAAAGCATTATGATGACTACACTGAGGGAACTGCACATTAAGATGACCAAATATGTAAGGGTTTTCACTACTATTCATATTTCCCATACAGCTGAACTTATTTCCAGGATACACCACCTGTGCCTGTGACTCAAAACACAATTACAACAATCACAGTAAGATTAAAAACTCATTATCTGAAATATTTTTGTATAGCACACTAAAAATAAACATTTCTAAGCTAATTTCACTCCCCATGATGTTGCCATTTCTGTACTAATGAAAGCCAAACAAGTTATTTGTGATGAACATTTTCCTATAGAAATGAGTGTTCTGCCTTTTAATTGTACATGAATGGAACATGATTTTGTACAATATATTTGTTATTCAAAACATAATTTCTATGTTCCATCATTTTGGAAGTTAAAATAACACTGATAATTGACCAGAGGCTTAATTCCTACAGGTCTGCAGAAGGCAGAGTTGTAGTAATTGTTTGTCTGTGTAAGCAATGCACACATTCAAATCGACCTACAAATTGCACTGCCAAGCCAAATGTAGACACAGGCTCATGGTATTTAAATAGTAATTGGCAGGGGGAAAGTCAGAGTCTCATTGTTCAGAAGAACTGCAAAATTTCACTTATTTTATTGCCTGCAATTATCCCAATTATCTTGCAATTTAACGGCCTACACAGGTTTTCAAAATGAGATAATAGCATTTATGCTGCCAAATAATTCTTGCAATAAAGAAATATCAGCCTATTTCCACATTTTACTTCAAGTTAACATGGTGGCAATTGTTCAGGTTGGTATTCCCTGCAACAGCCTTTATTAATCAGATAGTGTGGACAGCTGTGAGCTCTGAGCAGGAGCATCCTTCTGAAAATCTGATGCCTGAACATAATTCACAAAATCAGTAAGAGAAAAGCAATACTTAAGAATGATTTTTTGTTGACTTACTCCTGGTTGGCACTGCTGATAAAAAGGACAGAATATAACCCCGGTATGACAACTGCAGTGCACAGATTGGAATGTCCTTCCCCAGGGTTGCTGTTGTGGATTTGATCTGGCATAGCTGATAGTAGACTCAAAGCTTAAAATGGGCAATTTTCCAGCAATAAGGAAAGGATTACAAAACAAACCATCCTATAAAGCAGCAGGGAAAAAAGAGGATAAAGATTGAAACAAGAGCAATATAAGTCTCAGTGTAATACATGTATCACAGAAGCAAATGCTTCCAATAAAAAGCTCAAACCAAGGAGTATTATTTATCAGAGAACATCTCTTTGGCTGACCGGTATCTGTGCTAGTGTTGCCTGATACGCATACTTATAGAGAAAGGAACACAGTCTGGTTTGACATCAGAAGCATGTCTCTTATTGTGTTCTCAGAAATGAGTGAAAATATCCCTCATACGTACTGGGTGGAACTCTGGAATTTCTACTGATTTTTGTAACACCAGACTTCACTCATCATTTCATCCCTGTACTTTATCCCAGAAATCATCCCTAATCTCATGTTTTAGTACCCTGTAAGATTTTTGTCTTAATCCTGCTCCTAATTCTTTTATCTGTTTTTTATCCAGCTTCCCAGCTACCTACATAATTCCATTTACAGTGTACACTTGTTCTGGAGACCAGTGAAGCCTTCAGACAAAAACACATCTGGATTCTACATCCAGCTCAGTCTTCAGCAGCCTATACCTGGACCCTACAATACTACCAAGTTTCCAGAAGATGAAGGGGAGGAAAATATAAAAAGATTACTGAATTAAGAGGTCCAGTACTTAGAGATATTAGCTATCGTGGGGAACATGCTGCAATTCATCAAGTCAGCCTTAGTGATGTCTTAATGATGATCATTAATAGACTAGAATAGTTCACTAGCCATTTAAAAGTCCATGCCCATCTTCAATGTTTTCTTAACCTCTTTAACCTCAAATAAAAGTGAATGTAAGTGTACCACTGTCCTTTTTCATGTACAAGCAAAACTCCTGTTGCTATTTAGAAGGTACACAACATTCTGTTGTCTCACTAACAGGTTAAGCACAGACAATGATCCTTCTGAATGGAATGCCTTTCCCTGGCTTCATACATTTATATGGAACTAGAGTGTTCATTTCCAATCTTCTGTCCACAAGATGAAAATAACTATCTAGATGGTTGTTTGCAAGACTACGTACACTGCAGGCAGTAGAGCATGTCCTGGTTTGTATTTCACTACTTATTTTCTTACAATTTATATTTGCTTCCAAGTTTCCTTGTTGGACAGCACGCTGCATGCCAAAATACATGGCAGCATTAAAGCAAACTTCATGGAGGTTTGTCAACACGAAGATTTACTGAACTGCACCCTGATGTGTTAGTGACCACAACATCCAGCCTTTATCCATCCATAAAATCAGATATTTACAGGTGCTGTTACAAAGCAAAACTGTCTTGGCTTTATGGAATTATTTAACCACAGATCTTTTCGTATGTATTCATACTTTCATAGTAATACTTCCTAATAGTCACTCGCCTAGGACTTCAACATGTCTGACAAGTAAGACCTTATCATAGTTTATTTACAAGCACCTCATAGTTAAAATAGCTGTGACTTGAGATATATTTATGGGATACCCCAGTGCAAGATATTTTAATTGAAACACAAAGGGGAAAAATTCTGCCACTATGCTCAGCCTCAGGATTCTGACACACATAGAAAGTTCTGGGGGAACCATCTAACTGCAAAACACAGCAGGCATCCTGCAACTTGAGAAAGGGAACAAACTTCCAATCTCCATGTTACAAAACATTTGGGTACCAGTTATGTATTACAGCTTGGCAACATCATTCTGGAGACCAGATTCAAATATTGCTTTAGTCATGGTAATAAATTCATTAATTGCAGACTAAATCAATGGGAATGGCAGCACTTCTTTTCAAGAGCAAGTCAAACAGACTCCTTGCCTTGGTCTTGCAGTTCCCCATTATCCTCAGTCTTGCGGAATTATTTATACCAGTTTAAAAATAATACTAAGTGCAACAGAATGCTAACACTTACATAAATGAGGGTACAAAGTACAGAGCAGTGCAGATCTGTTCCAAGCCATCAGAACTGTTCTATCTTCTATGGATGATAATTTCTCTTATGTGTCCTGATGGCAGGATCAGAATCAGACTATTAACTTCTGCCATCTGTGTGTAGCTTGTTCCTTATCACAGAGTTTTGCCTACAGACTGTAAACCTCTGACTCAGCAGCTAATACCTGCTTGATGCTGTTAGCAAAGAGACTAAATGCTTTTCTTTCTGGGTACATGCTATGGGGTCCAATTGCATCAAAAAGCCTGCCAGACTAATGGCTTTCCTTTTCTAACACAGGGCAAGCCAATAAGTTATATATTTTCATGGACAGTATACAAAGATGATTTAACCTACTATAAGGAACACGTAAAAAGTATTCTTATTGCCACTTCGCACAGTTCAGTTGAAGGGTCCCTCATGCAGCCTTCTTGCACAGATCCTTAAGAAACTTACACCCAAGCCTCAGGTTAAGTCAAAGAACTTTATTTCCCCACACACATACAAAAAAATACTTCTTAATCCTTGAATCTTTTATGCTGCAGCTCCTAAATCTGAGGCTTTCCAGGTCTGCTAAATCTCAGAGTTAACAAGCTACCAAAGGAGTATCACAGAGTCACTACAACGGATCATGTACTAACACCATTTTAAAAGCAGCCAAAAAAGCTCAAGCAGCTTTTCCAGCAAGTTTCAGGCAGAGCAGTTACTTGCTTCAGATGGAATTTCAATCTAAATGCTTTTCTGCATTTTGGCCCCAACTAACACATCCCACCACGCCATCTGTGGAGCTCTCCCACGTTTCTTTAATGTTGAGTCCCACCAGAGTGCAGGACTACTTAAGAGCTTCAAGTGTTAACTGAATTCCCAGTCATCTGGACTGACTGACAGAAGACTGGAATTCATGGGAAAAATCCCAGCCTAAGTTTCATAGGTCACCTGCATAGCCAGGACAGACCCCATACCTCAGTTTGGTTTTGGCAGCCTGATCCACACATAAGATAGGTCTCAAATCATGACCAGTACAACACTCAACTGGCAGAAGCTGATACTGATCCCAAGGAAAAGCGATAAGCAGCAGAAATCCCATGCACAGTTACCTGCCCTATTGTTCCTAGCAAGACTGTAACCACACTGCCATTAATACCACCACCAAGCAGGTCCAGGTGAGCTGGTCTGTCACCCTTGCCTTCACACCTCAGGAAGTCCAAGATACATTAGGCTTGCTCATAAAACCTGCTGTTTGACACATCTCCAGGAGACTGAAGCATTGTAACTAATGCTTTCATTTAGCTTATGTTGCTTGAAATCATAGGGAATTTCTATCTTTTCCAGTTAATTACAAATACCACACTGCCATTGTGGGTAATTTTGGAACTAGAGTATTTAGGCCCCGCTTGTCTCAGTGTCTCCTTACTTCCTGAGTGGTTTCTATACTTAAAAGTTTAATTAAAACCAGTGATTATTTTTTTTCTTGCAGATTACTACCTCGAAGGCAAGTAATACTCCAGTAACTTAGATGAGGTGGAACCAATGGGATCATTCAGAGAGGCAAAGGAAGCAGAATTTGGACCAATGTTAAAATTAGGCAAGGTTAATAAAATTCAGCTATGACTTAGCCATCTATTCAGGGAGCTGTGACAATGCACCAACTGATTTAGAGCTCCATAATGCAAGGTTCTCTGTGTCAAAGTATATGAAGCCAGGGAGATGTGAAAATATTTAGTAGCTTAAACATATGCAGTCTGTCAGCACTGAGCTTTGCAGGCCTCTCAGGGACTATGAAGGACCTCTAAGTTGCAGATATATAAGATTTCTCCTTGATGGGACTGAAATTACATTCATTCTATCTCCCCTTCTTCTCCCAGGTCACATCTCTCCCTCCTAAGGAACTATACCAGCAATCAAATCCATAGTTTAGTGTAGCAACTCTTCTCACTTTTGCTATTTTGCTGACTACAGCAGTGTTTGGAATACTCCCAGCAGGTGAGTATCCAATTCCAGTAGCTAGAGAAGAGAGAAGCCATCACTTCAACAGAAGACAAAAAGGTTTCACCCAACTCTCCTTGCCCTGTCTCAAGTGATACAAGCTTCCCAAGCATGTTTGTCATTAAACCCAGGTAGAGCAAGCAGGTCATTTCCCAGACAATTCAATTTAAGTGCCAAATTAAGTAACCAACTCCTTGTATTTATCAGGATGTTAACTGAAAACCCTGTGTCTTCTCTTATTTTCTATTGTGCTTTGCTACTTCCTGCTGGTTCCTTCAAAGTGGTGAATCTAGATATGTATGAAAGCTTCAATGCATTCTTGGTTCAGCGTATCTTCAACCTGGTCCATGTTGACAATAACTCAACATTAGAAGATATTTGTTTCTCCTGACTCTTTTTATTCTTCACATTGAAAAGTTAAGGCAAAAGGGAGAAAAAACCCAGAGAAAATCCACCCTTTTGGCTTCAATCCCTCTGAGCTTTGGTGAAGCACATAGCAGGAACAGTGGCCCACCTGAGAAAACAATAGATCAAATTCATCCGTTTCCTTGATGAATGGCCAATAACTGGAAAGTCAAACCCAGCGACTGTGCCAGCAGTAAATCAGACCTGAAGGACATTACAGGACTTGGGGCACACCATAAATCAGGGAAAAAAAAAGAAAATCATTCTTTGCTCCACTTAGATTTGTATTTACATAGGAGCCAAGTTTTATAAAAGAGCTGACCTTGTCTTCTATGAAGCTAAACTGTCTGCCCTTCTATCAATACATGCAGAAATTCAAAGCAGGGACTGACCCTCTGTAGTTTTGGGTATTATGTCCAATCCAGCTGGAACAAGGCAAGAAGTTATTTCTGCTATTTCTTCTTAAAAAAAAAAACAAACCAACATTCTTACACCATACAAAGAAACTCCCAACAATTAACAGCAGTCAATTTTTAGTCTTACAAGTGAATTAGTGAATAAGGCAAACCAAATTTAGCTTAGGAGTCAATCAATAGGGTGGGTACAGAAGAGGAAATGAGTTGAGTTTGTCTTTACTTTGGATTAGAGAAGCTGTTATTTGAAGTTGTCTTTCAGATAAAGCCTTCTTACTTCTCAGGCTCAAATCTAAAGCCTGTTTTACTTCTGATTCTTCAAAGTGCAAATGATCTAGTCTAAAGTTTCCAAAAGTCCATTGTTCATGAATGTCTGACTCAAGGCACATGGACCGAGTCTTCAAATCTCTTAAAATAACTACAGCCAAAATTCATTGGTTACACAAATTTACAAGTACAACACCTCCAACTGTTTTACACCATCTACCTCCAGAGAATTCCCAGAACCACCAAGCCAGACAACTCATGTGAAGCAGACACACTATATGGTATAAAGACTTCAGAGTAGTGATCCATTTGTCAGATTAAGGGCATTCCTACTCAGAGGATTTGCTAGATAAATTATTTCTGGCCCATCATCTCTGGGGTGCTGTGATGCCAGCACTTAAGGAAAGATTGTTTTTAAAATGCTTTGTCCTTTTCATAGGAATTATTTAACCAGCAGCCTCTCCCAGCTACATTGAGATCCAGTCACTGTCTAAAAATCAGCCTGCCTTTTTGTTTTCTGTTATATTGGTCTAAACACTCCGAAAGCATCAGCACAGAGTTCATAGGCAGGTGCCCTGTGGCACATAATTTTGCACTATTCTGCTCCTACTCCTTTTTCAGAACAGAAGAATTGATATTTTCTTTGTCAAGAAAGCAGCAGCCTGTTTCATTTCTTGACTGTCATTTAGAAACACCAAAAGGGCTGGATGACAAACATTACAAGTCCCTGGCCCACCAGCCTTTGACAGCAGTTTCATAATATTTTCCTCTTGAATCACACCTTCTGGCTAAAGGTGAATACATTCTGACATTTGTTCCACTGTTCTGATCCTGCTGCACCAGCTGCCAAGCCTGCCTTGCATTCTTTGTGTCTATTGCACATCTACATACATCAATGCAAAGAAACAGCCCACCAGCAGAAAGGGGTTTTTAGAAACAATTTCTGCCCCCCTCCTCAAGATTTCCTACAATACCCTTGCTTATACTCAACAGTGAAAACTCCTAAACCATAGCATAACAGACTGCAATTTAAAAGTCCTTGACAACTGTACTATGGTAACTATGCTTCTGAAGACAAAGTACTACCAACAGTTTCAGCTGTAAGGGCCAATAAACCAGAGAATCTTCAGTAGACCAGTCACCAAACTAATCACTACTGGAATTAGACTCAGTGTACTAAGGAACAGCATTCAGATACTTAACTGGAAAGCAAGAGGAGGGAAGAGGCAGCAAGTTGAACGAGCTTGGGTTTAACCACAATAAGGAGGACAATATTCCAAAAGGAAATTTTAATCTGAATAGGGAAAGCCAATCTGTGTTTATGGCATTTTATCCTGAGAATGCTGTTAGAGCCTAATAAAAAATAGCCCACAGTACATAAAGACACTGTTGTATGATAAGTAGGTAGAGAAAGAAGGCATAATATTCTAGTTTCTATTAGTGTTATTCTAGGAGGAATACTTTCACATGCAATTAACTATGTCTGCAGTATACCAGAGACAAACAAAGGTAAATTGAAAAAATCCAATTAAATTAGAGAACCACAAAGGACACATTCACTGACCAATAAATAACACATAAAGCACTTCTGGAGTAGGTTGATGATCATTGCTGGTTATCAAATATTGAAGGGGATTCCTCGAATAACAACAGAGGGGAGATATTATACTCTGATTCATTAAGGAGTTGAAGATGTGACAAGCAAGGGAGTAAGGACAGCTTCATGGCACAGGCACTGGCTGTTCAGAGAGGCTGTGTTCAGTTCCAGGACCCACACTGAACAGATTATTGCATATTAGCTTCTCAGCTGAACAGTAGGGATAAAATTGCACCCTTACACTGCCTACTGCATTGTAGTACCGATCTCTGATGAATTCACAGCAGCCACCTCCACTGCCTACTTTGATGTAAGTTCAAAGCAGCATATTTGTGCTTTTCCCCACATCACTTCTCATGCTAAGCAGGAGCTCCCAAAAATTGCTACAACACTCCACTGATGGACCTTCTTTCCTTTATTGTGATGCTTGTAAGAAGTTTTAGAATAGCTTGATGAGAAGGCACAGGGACAATGCAGGCTTTATTATTTCACTGCTTGTAGAGTTCTTCCTGAGCATTCAGTGGTTGAACCTTTCAGCACGAAAGCATGCAATGGGAAACACATATTTCTCTGTTGTTTATTAACTCCTGACTGCAGGCTGCATAAAAGTCAGTGCTTAGCACTGGGGATTTTCATCCCATAGGTCTTTGCAGTTTACGTCAAAAGAACAACACTGGTTCTATCAAGAGAATCAGATTTGGGACACTGAGTTTCTTTTAATCACCATGGTCTGAAAGATGAGGTTTGTTGGTTTTTGAACCTTGTTAACAAAACCATTTGACTACCTATTTAGCTAAAGCAAAACAAAAAGTCTGGCAACTGTGAAGCTCTTTCAACAAGACAGTATCAAATTCAAGTAACAACTCAATGATTTGATGATTTCTGTCCCGCAACGACCATCTCCATGGTCTGACAAGAGGGTTTTTTTGCAGTGGTGGTGAGCTGTCAGATACAAATCCACCCTTATAGGACCCTTTGAGTCCAGTGATAGATGCCCAGAGGTACTGCAGTCACCAATTAAATGTCCACATCTGCCTGGAGGACAGCCAGAATGAACAGCGCGCACAAGCAACACAGGAGTATCTCTAGCTAAAGGAAAATCTGTATCTAGTCTCAGCAGCACCCCAAATTTCACACCATGTAACAGCTAGAGACAGCCACAGTTGAACTGCAGTTTTAAGAACACTATTATGAAGCAACCCAGTAAACTAGAAGTGCCTCTACCCTCTGAATCTGACCTTTGTCAGCAGGGGGTTTTGTATTTTTAATATAAGTAAGCAGCATGTTCTAATGAGATCTGTTATTTACACATATAATTCAAACAAATCAAATCAATTCCACACATCTTGGTCCTTGTAAAACCCAGTATCTACTGATGAAATGTATTTGAAGATGTATTTTCATTATTTTACCCAAGTAGGTGTCGGGGGGGGGGGG